>JACEIK010003833.1:11981-28501 GCA_018107945.1 Datura stramonium | reverse complement strand
ATACTAATGCGTGGTTTGTGAAAAACATATGACTGCTATCTTTCTGTGTTGGGGTGGGGGGAGTTGCTTGACAATTCAGAATCTCCATATCATATTTCACCATTCACTTAAACCTCTAAGATCTTGGGTTGCCCAATTCCTCAAGATAGTTCAGAACAAATTACGCTTACCTCTCCTCTCCTTTTCCCATTGAATTGTGCACATTCTGCGGATTAGGTTCCAAGTGCAACTACCAAAAGAGAGAGAGGGGTTTACATGGCCCAATTCCACGCTCCCGGCTATAGAATTTCAATTATAGGCAAACCATCATTCAACCATTGTTTGTCTGATCAAGTGGATTTGATGGAGGAAGGGGAGCTTCAGCTGCACCTGCAAGATATGGAAATGGTTGGCAACCATTCCATTGGAATGGAAATATAACTTGATGCTTCATGACTCTGTTGTTCTAATTCTCCTCCTATCCCTAGTTGCCATTTTCTCCCCATACCTTGCAAATATATCAGCTAAATCAAATTGCCCAACCTCTCTAAGTTTTTTGCTCATCACCTCAAACATAACCACCCCTTCCTCATTGGAATGATAATGCAAATACTTGTTATAATCAAACCTAGGCACCTCAACTTTTCTGTACAGTAATCTCTCTGCATATTTGTTCGCCTCCAACGTCTTCCCCGCCTTAACCAAACCTCCTACGAAGATGGTGTCGAAATTCACAAGAGGATCTGATCCTTTCCTCCCTCTCTTCCCCAGATGCCCTTGTAACAACATAACATACGTATGCATTATCGGCTCACATCCCCTTTTTATCATCTCCCTAAATACTTCAGTTGCTTCACTTGCTCTTTTCAACTTCAAAAGCCCCTTGATCATCCCATGATACACACTTATATCAGGGTTCTCTATTCCTTCCACAATGCTATACGCCTCCATAACCCTTCCTCTACTCATAAGCCCATAAGTTATCGATGCTAATGTAAGATTATCGGCTTTAATCCCTCTCTTTTGCATTTCCTCAAACACTAGGTAACTCTCTCCAAGCTTGCCTTTCTTGCACAGCCAATTGATCACCAAGCTGTAAGTTGAGACCCCTAATTCACTCATCCTATTTACTCTAACTGATTGAAAAACCTTCAATGCTTCAACATATTTATTGTTCTTGAAAAGGGTCACCATCATAGTCTCGACAGATGCAATGTCAGGTTCAAAACCTTCATCCACCATTAAATTCCAAATTTTTGAGGCTTCAATCACATCACCAACATCACAAAAACCATATATCAACCATCTATAACTAATCCCATTTGGCTTTATCCAATCTTTCAGCTTCAACACAACATGCTCAGCCTCCTCAACAAGCTTAGATCTACAAAGGGCCTCAACTACCTTATTCAATATATCCACACTATACCCATATCCAAACCCATTCATCACATGAAAAACTCCAACGCATTTCTTCAACTCTCTCGCGGAAGCCAGAGTTCTCACCCCAACTACATAAGTCTTAGGCGTGACCAATTGACACCGTCCAATTTCTTGAAGGACTTCCCAGAAAAGATCGATGTTTCTTGATTTTCCAATAACATCTAGCATTTTGTTGAAGGTGGTGGGTGTGTGATTGAACTGGGGTTGGGTCTTGGTAAATTCATAGAATTTGTAAACGGGTCTCCAAGAATATTGGAATTTGTTGCAGACTTGAAGGAAAAACTCATGGGTGAGGTCAAAGTGTGTTTTACAGAGGTTGTTGTGGATTTTCTGGTCAGATGAGTACTGTTGCTGGTAGAGAATCGTACAGACTCTTAGGAGATGGGATTCATTCACCGGTTTAATGGGGTTTGGAGATTGAAGCTGACGAGCAAATTGGATTATGTTGGTGGCTGGTGATGCAGTAGGATGGGTGGGTGAGGTTTGGAGATGACGATGGGGTGATATGAGGGATGTGAAAGACCTGAAAGTTGAAGGTTTTAACATTTGGTTGCCTCGTTAGAAGAATGTTGTTTCCTCTTGAAGGGGAAAGACGAGAGTGGTAAGAAAATTGAGTGTCTGCAGAAAGTGAAAAGAGGAGGGAGAGAGAATAGTTGATATTTGACAAAGATCTACTCCATCCATTTTTAATTCTTCATTATACATAAATATTTATTTAGCTGAAAGTTGAAGGTTTTAACATTTGGTTGCCTTCGTTAGAAGAATGTTGTTTCCTCTTGAAGTGGGAAAGACGAGAGTGGTAAGAAAATTGAGTGTCTGTGAAAAGTGAAAAGAGGAGGGAGAGAGAATAGTTGATATTTGACAAAGATCTACCTAATCATTTTTAATTCTTCATTATACATAAATATTTAGTTTAGTTTAAAAAATTAAAATATACCTTATTATTTACAATTATAATTATTTTTTATATTAAATTTATTATATTTAAGAAATCATATGGTATTAGCACGATCCGACAATCAAATTTTTTGATGAGAATTATCAATTTTTTTATAATATTATAAAATAATAAAATTATTATTTTATTTATTGCTTTTTAAAAATACGTCAGATTAATATTGATCCTAAGTAAAAAGTAAACGGAGTATGTGTTACAAATTACTCATGCACACATCCTGCTCTACCTTACGGTACCAACAGTGAACAAACACACAATGAAGTTGGGACCTATACTGAATCATACTCAATCAAGTTGAGCTTATGTGCTGGAAGTTATGAACATGAGATATACGGAAAGTTTAATATTTAAAAGCTTAAAATTTATGGCTTTAATTTTTAAAGATTTTAGGATTAAATTAATTATATTTTTAAAATTATAAATTTATATTTATTATTTATTATAATTTTAAATAAATTTTATATATAAAAATTTATACTCATGATAAAAAATTACGTAGCTCAATTAAAACCCACATAATATACACTACTCGCCTCTGATGGCATGCGAAGGATTATGGGCTATTGGTGATGATAAAGCTCCACGGATAAATTTCTATTATGCTTTCTTCCTCAAGAGAACCTGGCTAATAAACAAACAGGATATCTACGATGCAGTTAAAAATTTCTTCACAACAGGCAAACTATATAAAGCAGTAAACTATGCTATAATAATTAGGGGTGGGCATTCGGTCGGTTTGATTCGATTTGAAAAATTTAGTTGGATTTTTTCAATTCTCGATTTGTAAAATTAATAATCAAAATCAAATTAAAATAATTTTTATTCGGTTCGATTTTTATAATTTCGGTTCAATTAATTTATTTTCATTTTTCGATTCTACAAATAGGACCTGCTATTTCCCTCTTCATACCTGGCCACCAATAGATTTCTTTGATGTNTGGACAGTTGCCCAGACCACACGTCCAGACCCCAATTGTCTATGCCCACACAATATTAATTACCAGTACACCAACTAACCACACCTATTAATTGATTACTAAACTAAAGAATTCTAGCAAGCAAATTGTAATATGCTTGCCTGCAAATTAATTTACATAGAACCTGTGACCTCTTTCTCTCTCTCATCTCACACACACATACCGACTATAAACAAGGAATCATGGAATAAAACTTAACAGAGTATATCATAATCTGGTGGAAAAATAACAACATTGTTGATGTAAAAAGATGAGCACAAAATGCAATGAGTTGATGAATAATATTAGTAACACATTAAAAATGAATACATATCAACTGCAGTCTGCAAACACTAACAACGTGATGAGAAAGAGCAGATAAACGAAAAATCCAAAAAAAAATAAAATTGCTTGACTAGAGACTCAGAGAGAGGAAGACAAAGTGAGTAACTACGGCGTCGGCGAGCCTGCGAGCCTTCAGCCTAGTTGTGCTTTAGGTCTTCTTCTTCAGTGAAGAATCTTCACTGCTTCTGCAGTTCCGGTTCGTCACTTTGTTAAGAAATTAGGGCTCTTGACTCGTGAGACTTAATTGAGAGGTTGTACGCTGTAGTCTGTAGTGACTGGTGTAGGCATTACTTATTAGTTTAGTGGGCTGGGCTATATTTTAAATTTTTGGGCTGGGTAGTATACTAATATAGTATTAGTGGGGTAGACAAGTACTGGGCTGGGTATTCGGTCTATTCGGTTAACCGAATTTAGTTAATCAAAAACTGAAACCGAATCGAATTAGACTGAAATTATTAAATCTAAAACTGAAACCGACCGAATACACCGAAAAATCGAAACCGAAATTTAAAAAAATTTAGAACCAAAATATTCCCAGGCCTAATAATAACCTTACTTCTTAAGGTGTCCAATCCTGCTAGTATTAAGGAGTATAGACTAATAATTTGTTGTTCAATCCTTTACAAGATTATTTCTAAAGTATTGGCTAACAGATTGCAAAAAGTGGTAGCATCTATCATTTCTAAAATCGGGTTGGCTTTGTTCTTGATAGAAAGATGGCTAATAATGTAATCTTAGCTCATAAGCTGGTGAAAGCTTATTCTAGGAAGTTCATTTCTCCCATGTGTCTTATCGAAATGGATATCCAGAAAGCTTATGATATAATACATTTGCACTATCTTCAACAAATAATGAAGCAATTGAATTTTTCTGAAATGTTTACAAGGTGAATAATAGAGCGTGTCTCCATTGTGAATTATACAATTATTATTAATGATGAGTATTCAAAGCCATTTGATGCGGCTAGAGGACTTAGGCAAGGAGATCCTATTTCTTCATATTTATTTGTCATTGTGATGGAGTATTTGAGTAGGAACTTGAAACTCTTCACATCTGAGAAGCAGTTCAAGCATCATCCTATGTGTGCAAAACTGGACATCACTCACTTATCATTTGCTGATGACTTATTGCTCTTTGCCAGAGGGGATACACCCTCTATCACCTTATTGCAGGACAAGTTCAACATATTTTCTGCTTTCTCAGGACTTATTGCAAACTTAAGCAAGAGCTCAATTTACTATGGAGGAATCAGTCCAAAAACTAGACATCAAATTCAGCAAATTCTTGAATATAATCAAGGATAACTACCCTTCCAATACTTGGGCATTCCTTTAGCTACTAAAAGCTTAGCCTAATGTAATGGCAACCATTGATAGACAAAGTGGTGGCAAAGATAACTACTTGGACTCCTAGAAAGCTTTCATATGCAGGTAGACTCCAACTTGTTCAAACTATTGCCTTTGAAATTCAAGCCTATCGGTCTCAAATGTTTTTCATTCCAACAAAAATGATGAGAAAAAATAGAAGCTATCTACAGAAGTTATGTCTGATCAGGGGTTAATACTATCACCAAGAGATCACTAATAATAGCTTGGAACAGGATTCGTTCTCCTAAAGCAACATGAGGGCTTAACCTTATAAATATGGAGCTTTGGAATCAGCCAGCAATTATCAAGACATGCTAGGATTTGGCTAATAAACAAGATAAACTATGGATCAAATTGATCATAGTTACTATACCAGGAAGCAGGATATTCAGACTATGCCAATTCCTAAACAAGTTTGCTAGATGATCGAAGAGTAAATTTAGCTCTTACACAAACTAAAGGTATACACAGAAGAAGTATTATTAGACAGAACTTATCTAGTTACTTGAAAGTTTACCAAAGGTTCAGAACAAGCTAGACCTAAGGCTATCTTCACAACATGGTTTATATCTCCATGGGAGACTTTTAACATTTGATAGTTGAGTACTTGGGGCGTCCAAGTAGACACCACATGCTACTTATGTAAGTAGGAACCAGAAACCATTCATCACTTATTTGCAGGCTGCAATTTCATTAAGCAAATCTGGACTAAAGGTTCAACTATGGTTGCAATTACTAATATCCTCAGATTTGCCTCACTGGATTGTAGATAACACCAAAAGAGGGAGTTATAAAGCTAAACTCCTCAAGCTAGTGTATGCAAAATTCATTTATGTTGTTTGGATTGAAAGAAATACTAGAATATTTGAGAAGGAGGAGGATGATACAATACAAGCAATTACAAAGACATTAGCTTGTAATAGTATAGCTAGGGCAGTAGGTTATACTAAAGTTATCCAATGTAAGTATTAGCTATAGTTTTGTTACTGCATTAGTTTAAGCAGATTGTGTGTATTTGCTGCACCGTGCATTTCTTTCACTTGATAATAAAAAATTGCTTAGTTAAAAAAAGGGATATTATTAGGTATGCGTAATTTGACGGAGGACCCACCTTCAATCGTGAGTTCGAATCACCTGGAATCAAATGAGAGGGTAAAAAAAAAAAGAAGAAAAAGAAATAAAGGTACGCATAATTTGATATGTACTGAATACTCAACTAAAATTGAAAATTTTGATATTTGGTATAATATTTAATTTGTCTTTAAAGACTTCTTTATTCCACATTTAAATGAAGTATATATATATTTTTTTATCAAAATATATTAACTCACACAATATACATACTTTAAATTATATAACTTAAAAAAGCCTAAAATTTATTTTGTTTATTGTTAAACTTTTTTTGTTCACGAGGTAGGAATAAGGTTTTATGCACGCCATCTTCTTCAAAGTCCACTTATAAAATTGTACTGAACTGTTGTTGTTGTTAGAATTTTTCCTTTTACCTTCCCACCTCTCATTCGGTATCTACTTATCTTTAAATTTCAATTTTAAAAAATATATATGATACGTAGGTTTTTCTTTTTAACTCGATCTCTAAACATTTAAAAGTTCTAGATGAATTTTTTTTTTGATTTTGTGTTTTGTCAAAAAAATTTACCTGTTAAAGATAAGAAAAATATAATTCTCTATCCAATATGAACAAATGAAAATTATTGAATCGAAACCGAAATAAAAAAAATAAAAATCGAACAGTACCAAATTTAATTTGATATGATATTAATATTACATTTTATAAAATCGATTATCAAAATATTGAATTGAAATGTCTAAAAATAGTATTAAATCGATGGACGAACAATCTTAAGATCCACTATGACTAAACTAAAAATAAGAAATCAAAAGAAATAAACAACATAGGCACCTATGAAGAAAATATATATTTAAGGGAAAAAGCGCAAATATACCTTTTAATTTTACGATTTAGAACGGATATACCTTTTGTTAAAAAAATGATGCATATATATCCTTGCTGTTTAATAAATAATTCATATATACCCTAGTCGTCTAACAAATAGAGAATATTTACCCTTTTCTTTAATTAACCTATACTTACTGGATTAAAAAAATTCTAACACTTATTTTTTAATTTCAAAAATGCCACGTAACTTTAAAAAATTATCACGCTTACTTTTTTTACCCCTCTAGACCTGACCCCAAATGAAAAAAAGACCTCAATCCCTCTTCTACTCAGTCATAAAAATGAGTTTGAAACGGATCTAAATAAAAAAGAAATTGAATTATATTTAGTTGGGTCGGGTCTGGAGGGGTAAGAAAATGAGTGAAGTAACTTTTTAAAGTCATGTGACATTTTAAAACTAAAAAAATCAATTTAAATTTTTTAAAATTCAGTCTGTTAGCGAAAAATAGTAAATATGCATAATTTGTTAGACGAGGAGGATATATATGTACCATTTGGTAAACGACGAGGGTATATATTTTTAATGAGGGATATACCCGCTTTAAATCACAAAATTGAGAGATATATTTACCCTTTTACTCTATATTTTATAAATGATAATAGAATTACAAATATAGAAAGGTACATTACAAACATTATTTTAAATTTTAACTCCGTTAAAAAAAGTATTAAGAAGATGGTTTCCATGCCAAAAACCGGAAGCACGCACCTGGCTATTGTCATTTATCAGGATGACTTATACTAGGTGATTACTTGGAATTTTTAAGCAAAATTTTAGCAATCCGTTAGTATTTCTCATTTGATATTATCAAGATCTATTTTAACAATAAGTTATGATGGATGTATTAGTATTTTTGATCAAATTTTAACGAATTATCAAAAAAATTTCAATAATTATAATTGAAATTTTAGCATTCCATCAGTATTTATAATATGTTGTATAGAAATTCACCAATATATATTTTCTTTAAAATTAATCCAAATCAACTTAGAATAACTTCAAATTTGGTATAACTTTCTAACCAAAGCCCAATAATTTTTAGTAATTAGATTTAAACCTTAAACATTCAAAAACTAATAGACTTACTTTATCTCCTTCATAAAATTATCTTTTTCAAGGTCAACAACATCCCATAATGATATTTTCAGTTTTT
Source organism: Datura stramonium (assembly GCA_018107945.1). NCBI lineage: Eukaryota > Viridiplantae > Streptophyta > Magnoliopsida > Solanales > Solanaceae > Datura > Datura stramonium. The sequence goes on along the minus strand of JACEIK010003833.1, from coordinate 20,318 downwards.
TTCCAATTAAATCAATCCAAGTTATTAAAAATAAACAGTATATGAACATCACCTAGTCGGATCAGCTGGAGAGTTGGACATCAAATAAATGGGCCGACCCTAATTTTCATCTTTGTCCCAATTTTCTATTCATATTTCTTTAGAATCCTATGTCAGTTTATCAGGATAATGTTGTCATTTCAATCTGTCTAGGGTTCTCTTTGGCATTATATAATTATCTTAAATGTACTCATTTGGGAAATATCTATAAAAACCAACCTTTTAACTCTCTTTTGCACGAAATTTTAATAGCTCAGTTAGTTCTCTACTTGAATTTTTATTTTATTGACGAGAATTCAATTTTTCATCTTGTAATTCCCTTCTTCATTTCCTCTTGCCCCTACCCTTAACTTAAAAAAAAACAAACTTTATTTTGTTAAATTAAATCTCAAAATAACAATGTAAATAATAAGATAAATAATATAGAATAAAAGAAATAATAAAAGATAACTTTCTTCTTTCTTTCAAGTGTACAATATCATTTTCAAGACCTCTATTTATAGGATTACATTGAGGAGCACCAAAGGGTATCATAAACATGACATTAATTCTTGAGAATATGGGGAGATCAAGAGGGTGTGGAAGATCAATGAGGAGGTAATGGAGGTGTGCATATTCCTACACATAATGGTGAAAATTATACTTAGAAGTTATGGACATCCACAATTAAGTAAATAATGATATTTACAACACTTCCTATTGGATGTCCACTGATAGATAATATGCCTAGTTAAAATCTTACTAGGAAAAATCCCGTGGAAAAAATTTTTAGTAAAGAAAAAGAGTACACGTATCTTATAGTACCATTATTTATTGTCTCGTTAAAAATCTTGCCAGAAAAATTAATTGGGACAAAATCTAGCTAAGAAAAAAAGAGTGCAATGCATATTTTATTTTCCTTCATGTAAATCTCATTTAATTTCTCATAGACGATGCATCTCGATCTTGTGTACAAGCTTTTCAAATGTTGAGGTTGATAATTCTTAAATAAAAAGATCCGTCAAATTATCAATCAAACGAATTTGTTGAACATCAATTTCACCTTTCTTCTCAAGATCACAAGTAAAAAAGAATTTTGGTGAAATGTATTTTGTTCTGTCTCCTTAAATATATCCTCCATTCAACTGAGTTATACATGCAACATTGTCTTTATACAGTGTAGTTGGAATACCCTTTTTCAAAAAAAAAAAATCACATATTTCTGAATATGTTGATTTATTATTCTCAACCAAACACATTCCCGACTTGCTTCATGGATGACTATTATCTCAACATGATTTGAAGAAGTGACAACTATTATTTGCTTCATTGAACATCAGGATATAGTCCTGCCTCTATATGTAAACAAATAGCCCATCTGAGATCCAACTTTATGTGGATCAAAAAAATATCCCGCATCTCATAACCAATCATTTCTAACTTGGATTCATTACAGTAAAATAATCTCATATCAATGGTTCCTCGAAGATATCTGAATATATGCTTAACCTCATCCTAATGTCTTTTTGTTTGCGAGATATCGAATCTTGCCAATAAACTTACTACTAAATAATATCTGGTCGGATATTATTCGCAAGATACATTAGTGCCCTGATTGCACTAAGATATATGGAATTTCATCACCAAGAATCTCTTCATCATTTTCTTGAGATTGAAATGGATCCTTATTTATATCAAACAATCTCACAATCATTGGGGTACTCAACAGATATGATTTGTCCATGTAAAATCGCTTTAAAATCTATTCATTGCATGTCGATTGATAGAAAAATACTCCATTTGTCAAATGCTCAAGTGTAGGCCAAGACAAAATTTTGTCTTACCAAGATATTCATTTCGAATTCTTTCTTCAGACACTCAACAACTTTTGAAAGATCTTTAAGAGTGCCAATGATGTTTAAGTCAGTAGCATACACAACTATTAAACAAATTCAGATCTAGACCTTTTTATAAAGCATAAGAACAAATAGGGTCATTTTTATCCTTTCTTTAGCAAATATTTGCTAAGATAATTGTACCAAATCCACCTTGATTTTTTCAATCCCTATAGTATTTATGAAACTATATTGAATAAGTTTCTTATGAACTTTTGTATGCTTCAGAAATTTTCATAAAAGTGTTATGGTTCAATAAGAATATAAATAGGTTGTGACAACATCCATTAACGCATTTTAAATTTTTTATAAACTGTCAGATTTGTTAGATACCTAACGGTAATTGAATTCACCACAAGAGAATATGTCTCTACATAATCAATACCAGACCGTTTGCGAAAATCCTTATGCCACTAGTCGTGCTTTATATCTTACAACTTCACCTTTTTTTATTTTATTTTTCGCACAAAAATTCATTTGTGCATTACTGGCTTGACTCTTTCGGGAGTTTGAACTATTAATCGGAAAACTCCACATGTTTCAAGTGAAGCCAATTCCTCTTGATTGTGTTCTTTTAATTTGGCCAATTATTTATATTTCTTCATTCAACGATAGATTTTGGTTCAAAACCCTTATCTTATTGCATTATTTCAACAACATTATAAGCAAAAGTATTTTCAACTATAATATTATTTCGGTTTCATCTTTTTCTCAACGAGACATAACTTATTGATATTTCTTCATTCTCATTATTTTCAGGTATTTGGACGTCCTTTGTGGTCTTGTTACTTTTTATATATCTAGGCTCTTCTTGAATAATTGCCTCCATATTGTGATAATCTTGATCATTTGTTCCTTTTCTTTTTTGAGGATTTTTATTCTTGAAATTGATTGGCTTATCACATCTCAGATGTTTTCCAGATTCATTTGCATTAATATTTTATCCTACCTGGACATCAACTCGACCTGAAGCATTTGCTTCTAAAATATAAGATTTAGTAATCCTTGGAAGGTTAGTAAAATGCATCTGGCAGTTCATTTGCCACATTTTACAAATAAATCATCTTTTGAACCTCTTGTTCACATTGATTTAAGTGAGATAGTGATAATGCATTCCACTCTATGTCCTTTCCTAACTGCTTATTTTCTCCCCCCTAATGTTGAGTAAACTGATTCATCAAAATGACAATAAGAAAATCTTGTCGTAAATAAATCTCCAATCATAGGTTTCAAATATTTTATGATGAAAAGAGATCCATACCCTACATATATCTTCAATCTTCTTTGGGGATTCATCTTTGTGCATTATGATGGAGTAATATAAACATATATTGTACATTCAAAAATTTTAAGATGGAAAATATTTAGCTCCTGGCCAAAAATCAACTATAATGGGGAGAATTCATGATAACTGATTGGCCTTTTATCCACAAGTATTGCTGCGTGCAAAATAGTATGCCCCTATAATGAAACAAATAATTTTGTCCTCATTGGCAATGATCTAGCTATTAATTGGAGGCGTTTAATTAGTGATTCTGCTAGAACATTTGTCTTTATTGTTCTTCGGTTTCAACTCACATGCAAGTGTACATGGTTGTACAAGTAATATAGAATTGTAAATTCAGATATCATACCCATAGAGACTTGGTTAACTATTCACTAAATTAAACTAATGCTAGTTTATTTATTCAAGCGTTAGAATCTAAGGATGTATTTATAACTACCTAAACTAAAAATAAAAGAAAATACTAATGAAAAATTAACCAAAAAAGAGCGGATTTTTAAAAAATCAAAGAGATGAGTCGATCTAGGGCTATGAGTTGGTAGCAATCATTCACCTTCATTATCTTGCAATAATTATCGATTTATTAATTTACGAGGTAAATAACATGCTTAGGGTCTGTCGAACTTCTAAATATCTATTCGAATTGGTCCCACAACTACATCGTTGAGCAAGAATGTGGTAACCCAATTCAAATGCATTTGTATATTTTCCCGTTTTGTAACCAAGGTGTTCTAGGTATATGTCTATCCTAGATGCAAATCACTTCTTAGAAGAGATCTTTCTCCCTATATTTTTTATTCAGTCTTGTCGATTTTTCTGTCGAGTTCACAACAAGAATATAGATGTATTTCAATGGTGGCCAATCATCAAAATAGTAAGAACAAGAATATAAGAATATTACTATGACAAATAAGAAATTCAACCAAACACAATGTCGAAAAGTATTTAGAATGAGGACCAATATTCCCTAACTCCAAGATTGTATTATGATTGACATTCTCATTTTTGTCCACCTCTTCAACATAGACATCAACCCAAAAAGAATACTCGAATGGTTGACATTCTTCTTCTAGTTTCATACATTGGCTAGTATCCACAACACTTTGTAGTTAGACCTCATATGCCTCAACCTTTTCATTCAAAAGAGCCACAGGTCATGGATATCTGAGCCAAATTGGTCTATCTCTTTTTTGAACTCTATTCCCCATTCCATGAATTGATTAGCCATGTACATAAGACCGTCACGGAGAAACCCATGAAATTCTATTTGTTGAGCTTGTTCCAAGAACTCACTCTTTTCTTCCACTTGAGATTCCTCTTCAGCATTGGCTAAGACCGCGACGTGCAAATCAATACAATTTTCGACCTTATCCTTCATCTCCATGAGCTTGGCGCTCATCCTTTCTATGGATTTTTCTTGTTCAATATACCCTCCCTCATTACATTCATTTGCTCAAGGACCTATTTTACCATATCGCTTATATGATCATGAAGTTCCTCCTCTTCATTATTCCTATAAGCATAAAAAACAACAGGAGGATCATAATAGGGGCTCGGGGAAGGGGAACGAGAATTGGGAAACCATTCCAATAGTCATCTAGACCACCACATAAACCACAAGTATGTCAGTGTTGCCACATGTGGGTCCTTCACAATTTAGACAAGAATCACCAAAATATGAATATCCATCATTCAACCTATTTACATTCCATGATGTCATATTGAGAAGGATAGTAATTTTTTTTTTAAAATAAAATAAAATAACTTGAACAAATAAATAAAATAAAAGTCTAACTTAGCAAAATAATCAATTTTCAAGTACCCGACAACGGCGCTAGAAAATTATTCGGTTCTAACTCACACGTAAGTGTACGTAGCCGTGCAAGTAATATAGAATTGTAAGTCCAGATATCGTACCTATAGAGACTTGGTTAATTATTCACTTAATTAAACTAATGCTAGTACGAGGGACTTGGTTAATTATTCACTAAATTAAACTAATGCTAGTTTATTTATTCAACCGATAGAATCTAAGGATGTATTTATAACTACCTAAACTAAAAATAAAATAAAATACCAATAAATAATTAACCAAAGAAAGAGTGATTTTTTACGAAATCAAAGAGATGAGTCAATTTATAACTATGAGTTGCTAGCAATCACTCACCTTTGTTATCTCAAAATAATTATCGAATTATTGATTTACGGGTTAATAACATGCTTAGGGTCTGCCGAGCCTCTAAAATTCTATCCAAGTTGGTCCCACAACTACATCATTAAAAGGGAATGTGGTAACCCAATTCGAACACATGTATATCTTTTTGTTTTGTAATAAAGTAAGGCATTCTAGGTATATGTCTATCCTAGTTGCAAATCACTTTTGAGAAGAGATCTTTCTCCCTATATTCTTCGTTCTATCTTGTTGATTCTTCTATCGAGTTCACAATAAGAATATATATGTATTTAAATGGTGGCCAATCATCAAAATAATAAGCACAAGAATATAAGACTAACGACTATGATAATTAAGCTGCTCAACTCGAGTTCATACCAAAAGAATCATAATCCCAGAACTAGAAGTTTAGCTCCACATAGACATGGAGTAATTACAATAAATCATCCAAAGAATAAAAATGAAACCTAAATTCTCTAGCCTCCACGGCGGCTCCTAACCTATTTTTCGGTCAAAAATTATTTTCCAAGGCGTTGTTAGGGACTATTTATAAGTGTCAGAAAAATCTCACACAATAAATTTAGTCCAAAATGAATTGGAAAATAAAAATTTAGTTCAGGATGGGCTTTGGCACACCATGCCTCTTAAAGTGCCAACCTGCTCTTTGTAGTAGTTTCCACCCTAGCGTGCCCCTTCTAAAGCGCCAGCTTGCTGGCTGAATTTCTTTTGAAGTTCAAGCCTTAGCACGCTGCGCCAACCAAAACCCCAACACAAGTTTTCCCAAAAACTCTTTCGAATTCTCTCAAAAGCTCTAAGTCTTTCTAGATAGCTCATTTCGGTTGATTTTTACTGTATTTTCCTGCATAACATCTCATTACACTTGTTAATTTACGATCAAGAGTTTTCAATCAAAACATTCAACTAAAAGTGATGTTTTCAGTAAAAACATTCAAATAAAAGTGAATATAATTCTCAAAACAAGGATAAACATGGGTAAAATACGACAAGCGGGTGCACAAATATGCCCAAGATCACCACCCAAACTTAAATCTACATTTGTCCTGAAATAATCATTTAAGCTCATTTTAAGAAGTTATTCGTAGAAACACACCTATTTTGGTCGATACAAACAATTAAACCATATAGCAATTCACAACATCAAGTGTACTTCCAGCTCATCACACAAGATATACAAAATAACAAACATCTAACCTCCTAACCTTAAAGACGAACTCTAGTTTTTCAAATTCAAGCTCGCTCACCTACTCTGTTAAAGAAAATTAACCATATAACCTATCTATTATGAAACAAGTGCCCTCACAAGAATAGATTTTCCATGTACTCAAATCAAAGAAGCGAATATAATTTAAGGACTCAACATTAAAGAACAACTCTCGCACTCACAAATGAATTCATATGTATGCACAAAGTACCATAGACTTGCCCATTATGTACATTTTCACTAATTAAGTGTGCTTCGATAAAATCAAATAGGACTTTTAGCGTGTTGTAATATTGGCTAAGGGACGGGTAGGAAAACTATACAATAGTGACTTACACTTCCTTAAGCTCTTTGCAATTTTTAGACTTATTACCCACTATTTTCTTCACTTTATTTTCAGCCCTCTTTTTTTCAATTATTTCCACTAATAATTCTCATCATATCAAGAACGCTCCCATCATATACTATTTTCTGAACTTTTGTTTCTCTTTTTTTCAACCATTTTATTCCTTTTTTTGTCACCTTCTTTGTACGAGGACCTTTTCATCATAAGTAATTTTCATTGGTCACCATTTACATTGACCATCCTTTTTCTTCAGATTTAACAATTTTATCACGGTCTATGCTATAATGCTCAAGGACGCAGGGTGCAAAAACTAGGGATTCAAATAAAAAGGATCAAGGAAAATATACAACTAACAAATGAAAGACTACAAACTCAAAAACTAACTAGTGGTAACACTATCTGAACATGCAATTTCATAAGACATATCAAAGAAATCCTATTATCATCTTCTAAACAGAGCAACACTTATTATTTTATTTTAATAACATGCAGGGCAAGTTCTAAACTAAGATGCAAAATATGAAATATATGCAAGAAATCCTCACCTCACATGACACAAGTCTCAATCAAAACGAATCAATATGCTCTAAGACAGATAAGGTCATAACGAACTACAAAAATAAGAAAATTCATATATAGAGTCACAACTATGAGCCTAGGTGTCAAAAATTTTTCTATCTTATATTAATTAATAAGCACTTCATGGGAAAGCACTACTCAAGATCGGACCCAAATTGCTAGTATTCAACCAAGTCCAAAATGATCTTCTCTTTTCTCTCCCTATTATTCTGTTACACCCGTAAGTTTTTAACGTTTATTCGGCCTATTAATATGTTGGTTGAGAGTTTTAGAGTGCCATACGTACGAGGAAAGGGCCCGGGGAAAGGCCGAACGAGTGCAAAGTCGGGATTTCACGGGAGGAGGCCGAACCAAGTTTCCTAGAGGGGAAAAGTGGCATGGAACAGCCCCCTCCGCATTACCCAAAGTGGCACGGAGCATCCCCCTCCGCGTTACCTAAAGTGGCACGGAGCAGAATTAGCGCGACCGGAAGAGTGCCACGTTGCCTTGTCTGCCGCCTCAAGTATATAAAGGCCTCACACTTAGATGTTATGTTATTTCCATACAAATCTCAGCCAGAACAGAGGTAGAAGAGAAGGGAGATCATAATAATTGTCCGATTACACCGCTAAATGCCGTTCAAATCTAAATTAACTCCGGGTAGTGAAATACAAGGCTGCAGAGAGCATCGTTGCGGAGTTATTTTTGTAAAATACGCCCGGAAAATCATCGTCCTACCAAGCTTAAGTTGATGGAATTGTTCCAAACTAGTGTCAATACGATCACGTGCCTAAAGTAAGTATTTCTCCCTTCTAGATTCCCGAGAAATTACGAGTTTTT
>JACEIK010003833.1:0-11438 GCA_018107945.1 Datura stramonium | reverse complement strand
GTCAGGGGTCGAGCGGGCCCAGTTGCAGACCCAGGGGATCGGCAGGACGCTTATAGCTGGTAGTTGACTCAGTATGACCTGGATAGGGGTATATAGATTGTGGTGTACTCACTAGGGCTAATGGGGTCCCAGGTGGGTTAATCTGTGCTGATTGTACCTTCCGGCTTGTGGGGGCTAGGTAAGGTTTATGTTTTCTTGAGTTACTGATTAGTAAGACGCCTCGTTTGTCAGGTATGACCCCTATCCTTCTTATTACAGTTATGTTTAGCCTTGATTTTACTACTTCCGTCATTTTTAGTCCGTTTTCTTTACTTCAGTCGTTGTCAGTTCTATTTCTTACTTTCAGTCATTTAAAGTTACAACCTTACATATTCAGTACCTGTGGTACTGATGCCCTTTTCTAGGGCGCTGCATTACTTGCCTGCAGGTGCAGATAGACGAGGAGCAGGTCCCTCGTAGTTCCAGTCAGCTGTACAGAGCCGTTAGCTCCCTTCTTCTGGTGCTTGTGTGATAGAGGTTTACTTCTTTTGTTTGTACAGTATGGGTAGGTTGGGGCCTTGTCTCGACCATCTTATTACTCCTAGAGGGTTGCAAATTGTGTTACTTCCCAGTGGTTAGGTAATATCGGTCGTGTGGGGCCCATATGTGTTTTAGATTATGTGTGTTGGCTGTGTGGGGTGCATTTAGCTGTTGATTGGTGGCCTTGTCGGTCATAGTTTAGTTTAGCATCTGATTTTACTTTCCAGTTATAACTAGATATCATGGTGGCCTTGTCGGCCCACATAGGACTTCCTATGATTGGTTGTCTCTGGTTAGCTGTTTATTTTCACATGTGGCTATAGNGGGTCAGCTCTGCACCAGAGGTGCTTAGGCTCAGTCAGCTCAGCAGTTCAGGTCCTAGTAGGGCACCGGGTGCCAGTCATGCCTCCCAAGGTGGGGCGTGACATATTCCTAGAAAAAAATAAAAAATCTGAAGGCTTAATTCCCTCGAGACGATTGTCATCCATCCATCGTAGGGAAAAATCTCTATGTATGGCTAAAAGAAAAAAATCAACTCCTAAAAACTTTAAAATTTACCTAGTTCAAGTTACATCCCTCAGAAAAGAATCCATGCACAAAGAAAAACTGAGAAGGATTATTAACTACCTAATAATTCAAACATAAAAGCACTTAAGTAATTATTTCACCCCACACTTAAAATTTGCATTGTCCTCAGTGCACACAAACATAGAAAGAGGGTAAAATGAACTCCCTAGAAGGCTAAGGGCCAAAGCATTAGCAGCTCATGGGATACTCAGACTTCTCCCACCAAAATATGGTTTTTCATGTGGTCATCCCACACTTAGTCCCAACATGGTAACTTGCTCTTGCAACTTCCTGTGACTTTGCCTTAATGCTCTAACTTCTACAAAAACAAAAAAAAAACAAAAAAAAAACTACAAAAGTAATAAAAATAAAATAAATAAAAGAGAAAATTAAAATTGGGTTGTCTCCCTACAAGCGCCTGACTTGACGTCGCGGCGCGACGTTATCAAGTTTCACAACTTTTTTCTTCCACTTCGAGCTTATAGATTTTACCCCTAATTTCTTTTTCTAATTTACTCCTATGCTCCAAGGGTGGTGGTGTATGAATGAAGGGAAGAAGCAATAGATGTCGCATCTTGCACTTCATGGACCTTAAGTGAAGGATGTTGTTTTATATTTTTAGCATAATTTTTTTTTAGAATATAGGGGCATTGTTCCTCTTGTACACATCTCTCCATCGACTTGGAATACTCTATTTATAGGTTACCAACCAAACACAGTGTCGAAAAGTGTTTAGAATGAGACCAATACGCCCTAACTCCAAGATTGCATTATGAATGACATCCTCACACTTGTCCTCCTCTTCAACATCAACATCAACCCAAAAAGAATAGTCGAATGGTTGAAATTATTCTTCCAGTTTTATATGTTGGCTAGTATCCACGACACTTTGTAGTTAGACCTCAGATGCCTCAATCTTTTCATTCGAAAGAATAATCTGATCCAAATCTATCTCTTGTCTGAGCTCTATTCTCCCTACCATGAATTGATTAGCCATGTAACTAAGACTGCCATGGAGAAACTCATGAAATTCTATTTGTTGAGCTTATTCCAAGAACTCACTCTTTTCTTCCACTTGAGGTTCCTCTTGAGTATTGACTAAGACCGTAACTTTCAAATCATTACAAGTTTCAGCCTCAATCTTCATCTCCCTGAGCTTGGCACTCATCCTTTTTATGACTTTTTCTTGTTCGGTATACTGCTCCCTTATTACTTCCATCTGCTCAAGGACCTGTTTTAGGCTTATCTGAGCATGGTGTTCCTCCTTTTCATTATTCCTATAAGCATAAAAAACAACTGGAGGATCATCATAGGGGCTCGGAGAAGGAGAATAAGAGTTTGGGTAACTATTCCAATAATCATCTAGACCACCACATATACCACAAGTATGACAATGTTTCCACAAGTCGGGTCCTCCAAAACTTAGACAAGGATCACCAGAATATGAATATCCATCATTCAACCCATTTATATTCCATGATGTCATGTCAAAAAGAGTAGTAAATTAAAAAAATAAAAAATAAAAATAAAAATCTATATAAAATAAAATAATTTGAACAAATGAAGAAAACAAAAGTCTAACTTAGCAAAATAATGAATTTTCATGTCCTCGGCAATGGCGCCAAAAACTTAAGCGGTTTCAACTCACACACAAGTAAACGTGATCGTACAAGTAATATAATATTGTAAGTCCAGATATTANAACGTGATCGTACAAGTAATATAATATTGTAAGTCCAGATATTATATCCATAGGGACTTGGTTAATTTTTCACTAAATTAAACTAATGCTAGTTTATTTATTCAAGCGATAGAATCTAAGGATGTATTTATAACTACCTAAACTAAAAACAAAAGAAAATACTAATGAATGATTAACCAAAGGAAAAGTATATTTTTACGAAATAAAAGAGATGAGTCGATCTAGGACTATGAGCTGGTAACAATCATTCACCTTTATTATCTTGCAATAATTATCAAGTTATTAATTTATAGGGTTAATAACATGCTTAGGGTCTGTCGAGCCTCTAAACGTCTTTCCAGATTGGTCCCACAACTACATCATTGAGCGGGATATGGTAACCCAATCCGAACGCATTTGTATATCTTTTCATTTTGTAACCAAGTAAGGCGTTCTAGGTTTATGTCTATCCTAGTTGCAAAGTACTTTTGAGAAGAGATCTCTCTCCCTATATTCTTCGTTCTATCTTGTTGATTCTTTTGTCGAGTTCACATCAAGAATATAGGTGTATTTCAATGATGGTCAATCATCAAAATAGTAAGAAAAAAAAATAAGAATAAATACTATGATAATTAAGCAATTCAACTCAACTTCATGCCAACAAAATCATAATCCTAGAACTAGAAGTTTAGCTCCACGCAGACATGGAGTAATTATAACAAATCACCCAAAGAATAAAGATGAAACCTAAATTCTCTAGTTTCCATGGTGGCTCCTAACTTTTCCCCAATCAAAAGTTATGTTCCAAGATATTGTTAGGAACTATTTTAAGTGTAGAAAAAATTTCACACAACAAATTTAGTTAAAAACAAATTGAAAAATAAAAATTCAGTTTGGGATGGGCCTTGGCATGCCGCACCTCGTAAAGTGCCAACCTGCTTGGCAGTAGTTTCCACCCTGGCATGCCGCCCCTGTTGCTGAAATTTTTTAGAAGTTCAAGCCTTGGCGCACTGCTCCAACCAAAATCCCAGCTTGGGTTCGCCCGGAAACTCTTCCGAATTTTCTCCAAAGTTCCAAATCTTTCTATGTAGCTTATTCCACTTTATTTCCACCATATTTTACTACATAACATCTCATTACACTTGTTAGTTCACAATCATGAGTTTTCAATAAAAACATGCAACTATGAGTATCATTCTCAAAACAAGGATAACCATGGGTAAAGTACGACAAGTGGGTGTACAAATATGCCCAAGATCACCATAATCTAGAAAATGTGCTCAAGAATCGTCCCAAAATTGAATTTTTAAGGAATAAACTTAGTATTTGAGCTAACAATCTCACAAAAGCCATATTGTGAGTTGATATTGAGCACACATGTGATCATCTTGTAGATGCGTCTATCAAGATCATATATATTTAAATGGTCTACATGAATGGTGAATTGACCCACATATATCACCCTGTATAAGTTTCAAAAATGCAGGGGATTTAGTCTAACATTAGTTGTTGATGGTTTAATAACCACATGATGTCTCCAAGCGAATGTAAGCGTACGTGGTCGTCAAATAATATAGTACGGTGAAGTCCTGATATCGTATCCACAAAGACTTGATAGACTTATTACTTAAGTTTTTGAACTTTTACTTCACTATTCAAATAAACACAAGTAAAATGGGGAAAAATGATTTTGGGATTAGTCTACTGAACGTGAAATGTAGATTAAACTAAGAAACTAGCATCATTTGCAAAGTGTTTGTAATTCAAATAATGAGAGAAATCCAAGGTTTTGGCACTTTTGCTTTTAGGTTCAATTCTAAGATTCGAATACGCTAGACAACATTCTTCTGAGCTTGCTAGTTGCAAGTTACTATTTCATTTCTTACTATTCTCCACAATATGCAAGAACTATCTCATGAACTCTAACACCTATATCCCTATGGTTGTAAGAGAAGCATGAGACGATGGTTGACAATAATTATTTCAATTAAACAGGGTTGCAGGGTATATCCCTATCCTCAATAATGAAATTAACTCTTGAACTATTTGAACAAGATTAATGAAACCTATTTTATGCTTCCTTTTGATCCCCTTAGTTCCCTTTTCTAAGTTCAACCAAGAGCCAATAGATAATATTCGCAAGGTGATTAGCCTAACGAATAATCAATGCGAATAAGTAAGCACAAACATTCTTGAATGAAGAATTGAAAGTCTAGCATAAACGAACAGTAAAACTACACCCATTAGCCATGGCCGAAACCCCAGAACATGAGTTTAGCCACTCATGTTCCAAGTGTAAAACCCAAGAAATCATCATTCGAATTAACTAAAGATAAAAGTAAAGAAGAAAACTTAGAAGAAAATGAACTTTTTGTCTCTCCCTCAAAAACTGTGTGCACTTTGATCTTCTACTCGAAAAGATTCCTAACAAAATAACCTAGATGATATATTTATAAGAAATGTATCAAATGAATCTTTTTCCCTTAAGAAGTTCAACTTTTAGACTTAGAAAATCAACCTCGAACAGCCCCTGGAGCGCTGCACCACCTGTCTCACCAAACTTGGCTTGAATTTGCTCTGACGTTTGGTCTCTGGCCCGTCGCACCAGCCTTCTTGGCAAGGTGTTAGTCAAATTCTGCAAATCAGGGACCTGGAGCACCGCACTTGCCACTACACTAGAGTGTTAAAATTTTTTCAAAGATATAATACTTAGTGAACAGAGTGTCCAAAAGCCTTGTTTATGCATCGAGAAAGATCGTCGGTAAGAAAGCTCTGTTATGCACCAAAGATGGCCCCTTCTCTTTACCTTTCTCGAACAACATAATTGAAAAGCTTCTCTCTTTGATAGAGAAAACTACCCATTCCTCCTCCTGAAGTTTTTTTGAGTCTTTCCCTTCTTTATTGCTTCCTATATGTGGTTGTACTTTGATTATAAGTTGGATTCTATGTGTTGGATTTGGTACATCACTGGCTTGTTTTGTTCTTTCCTTGTACTCCTAATCTATCTGCGCATTAGATGACTCATATCATTAGTTTGCTCTATCAATTTCTGTTGTTTTAGTCTTGTTCTGATAAGTGTTGCCCCAGTGGCCATGGTTTAGTAATTTTTTGCACATGCGTGATACTTGTTGGGTTCTTTGTTTAAAAACTTTTCAATGATGTCAAAAGGGGGAAGACGTTAGCATATTGTTTGTCATCATCAAAAAAGGAGAATTTGTTATTAGAAGAGTTTTGATGATTGACTATAATTGATAAAGTTTTTGCAATTGACAAAGTGAACCAAGTTTATATGCATACGTGGGTGTCAACCAGATTCATGTGCATATATATTTTTCTTCATCAAAAAGGAAGAATTTGTTATGTGAAGATTTTGATGACTGATATAGGTGAACCAGGTTCACTACATAGATGAATGTTTTGCAGGTACGAATTTGACTCGGATCTAAAAATATCAAATAAGGAAAGAGACAGCCAACACGCGTGATTGAAGAAGTCCAACGCATACAAGAAGACCAAGTCCTTTTAGGATTCTTTCCAAAAGGAAAGTTGTATTTGACTATGAGAGAGCTGGATACGTACAAGAAAACCAAATCCTTTTAGGATTCTTTCCAAAAGAAAAGTTGTATTTGACTAGAAGAGAACCAGATATGGAAAATCTGACTTGAAAGAATTAAGTCCTTTTGACACTCTTTTTTCCTTCTTTGGGATAAGGAAAGGTTTGAGGAAACAACGTCCTTTTAGGATTCATTTTCCTTATTTGAAACAAATCTAGGTTTGATAAAGACCATATCGTTTGGTTCTATATAATGGTCATAAACAGCCACAGAACATTCAGCTGCTGCATTGGCCGTCAATGAGATTATTCTGAAACAATAGTCGTTCATAGCAAGAAACATTCTTACTGGACCAGGTTCCTATAAGCAAAGAATTGGAGCAGAAGACTTATCCTATGTTGATTGAGTTTGTTATTTATATTTCTGAGTTGTAACTTTCTCTTCTAGAGTTAGTTGAATCAAGTTACATTGGTGTGATTGTATTGTACTTCAGATACTAGAGTTTATAGTGTTTGAATAGGTGATTGCAGTTTGAGAAAACTGTAGAGATTGAGGTACTAGAGTTAGTCCCTTTGATTGAAGAATTATAGTCTAAAACCTGCTCGTGAGTTGAATAAAATCCTATTCGATAGGCCGTGGTTCTTGGGACTCCCTTGAGCAAGAAGGTTTTTCACGTTACATCTGCACGTTCTTTATTATTCTGCACTTGTGATTTAATTGAAGTAGGTTAAATATCTTAGCGAGTAGGTGGTGATTTCAATTGGTATCAGAGCAGAAAATTTCAATAAAGGCTTACACCTTTAAAAATTGAATTATGGAAGCACCACCAACAGCTCAGGAGGGACAATCAACTACAAGGCCACCCTTGTTCAATGGACACTACTATCGGTGGTGCAAAAATAACATGATGGACTCTCTTATAGGTGAAGATCACAACTTGTGGAATTTCATATTTGATAGACCTACAATTCCCATGAAACTGGCTAAGGATGGAAAAACTAAAATTCCAAAAGGCAGATTGGAATATACAAAGAAAGAGAAACTAGCCGTCTAGATCAACACAAAAGAGAAGAAGATTTTGTTATGTGGACTTGGCCCTGGTGAATACACCTCGAATTTCATCATGTACAAGTGCAACGGAGATTTGGGATTCCCTCCAAACTACTCACGAAGGAACTAATTAGGTGAAGAAGTCCAAGATCGAGATGCTTAATTGTCAGTATGAATTGTTCAGGATGGAGGGAGAATCTATTCATGACATGCATACCAGGTTCTCATCTATTGTGAATGAGATTTATTCTCTTGGTGAGACCATTCCCGCTAGCAAGGCTGTAAGGAAACTTCTGAGTGTACTACCTGAATCTTGGGAAAGCAAAGTAGAGGCTATTTCTGAAGTGAAAGATCTAGATACACTGACCATGGATGACTTGATTGGGAATCTAAAGACTTATGAACTCAAGAAATCTCAATAAAATGAGCTGACCATTTCTCACAAGGAAAAAAATCTGGTTCTCAAGTATACTGTTGAGGATGACAACATGGATTTGCTCACTCGAAGATTTCAGCGAATCATTAAGAAAGACTTACTCAGAAGAAGACTTCATCAAAGTCCTTTGACAAAAATCTTAGAGATCTTATTTGCCACAAGTGTGGTGAACCTGGTCACTTCATGAAGGAATGTCCTGTATGGGGGTTAGAACACAAGCATAATCTAACTGAGAAATCCAAGTAAGGAAAGAAGGATTAGATTCAAATCCGCAACAGAAAACTCACTACGAAAGAAGCATATAGTGTGGTGAAGCGAGCTTTAGCTACTATGGGAGATTCCTCCAGTGATGAATTTGAAGCTGCTACTAAATAAGATGACTGCTTCCTCTTAGCCGTGGATGACTCGGATAATGAAGATGTGTTGACCCTAATGGCTGAGGCAGACCCAGACAGTGAAGAGGACAACAACGAGACAAGCTTCTTTGAACTTAAATCAAAGTTAAACTCATATTCTCAAAATAAGTTAATGTCTCTTTCTCTTGTTCTTATTTATGAATATAACACTCTGTCTATTGAAAAAGAACAAATCATGAATGACTATGCCTATATAAAGTTTGACAATAGTAAGCTTGAAGAGGACAAAGCAGACCTCATGATAAAAATTTAAGAGCGTGAAAAAATTTATAAAGCAAATGTTGAAAAAGACAAAATCATCAAAAACCTCACGTTAGAGTCACAGGCACTGCACACAGAGAGTCTGAGTCTAAGTAAAAGTCTGGTTAAAACCAAAGTTGAATTAGAAAGCACTCTGAAATGGAACAGGTCCTCAGAAAGTCTAGTCTCCTTGCATAAAAATCACTCAAGTCAAAGACAAGGAATAGGATACAAAAATGGTATCTCGAAATCTGATTTAAGCACTAAAACAAGTCCTATCCTTTGCTCTCACTGTGGAAAAATAGGTCATTATAAAGAACATTACAACTCTAAGCTAAAAGCAATCAAGAACAATGTTAATTTTGCTAGTCACAGATCAGGGACATCCTCTAAATGATTTGTCAAGTACACAGTAGTTCACCACAAATCTGGTCCCCTAAATAAAATCATGAGAGGGAAGAAAACTGCTCCACTCCCCTCCTGGACTAAAAGAGATCTTATTCACCCCTTCAATAATCAAAAGGGACCTAAGCTAGTCAGGGTAGCCAAAATTAACCTCTGGCTAGTTGTGTAGGTGAAAGAGAGAGAAATGCAGGGAACCTGGTATATGGACAGTGCGTGTTCTAGGCATATGACAGGAATGGTTGAAAACTTTCTCTCATTCATCAATTATAAAGGCAGAAACATTGCCTTTGGAAATAGAAAGAAGGGTGAAATCATTGGAATTTGCAAGGTTGGAAGATACATGCCTCAAAAAATTGACAATGTGTATTATGTTAAGGGGTTAAAGCACAATCTATTGAGCATTTCACAAATCTGTGACAAAGGGAACTTAGTCCTATTCATTTCTGCAGATTGCAAGGTTACAAGCTTGAAAACAGGGAACCTGGTTCTCAAAGGACAGAGATACAAAAATATGTGCAAGGTGTACAAAGTCCTGAACAAGAGAAAAAACTGTGTGGAGGAAAGCGTGCATGTTAATCCTTGATGAACAAAAATCAGTGGAAAAAGTGAGCACACAGGAAGAAATATAAGAGATTGGTATGACATCGACTACCAACACTGAGGGGGAACCAGGTACACAGGATGAAATTACTCATCCTGAACATCTGGATACTTCCAAGATGCCTGATGAACAAGGTACTACACCAGATTTGTCACATCATGGAACTACTGAAGAACCAAAACCCACTACTACTCAAAATCCTAAAACAAAAGAATTTGGTTCATTTGGCGAAGCAGAACAATGAGAGTAACATGCCAGCAACTAGAAGCATAAAAGTTCTCACCATTGGACTCTGGGATACAGACAAGATCCAAATTGAGAAACATGAAGAGCTGAATTAATTCAAGCATGGCAGAGTGTGGTACTTGGTACTTAGTCCCTTGTCCTGCCAACTGAATAGTTATCAAAACTTGATGGATATTCAGAATCAAGCTTGATGATCAAGGAACTATTGCCAGGAATAAAGCACGACTAGTTGTTCAAGGATATAATCAGGAAGAAGGAAACCACCTGAGTTTGAAGAACATGAGCAACCAGATCATATGTACAGATTGCACAAGGCATCGTATGGGCTCAAACAAGCACCTAGAGGTATGATAGGCTATCAAGTTTTCTGCTGAATCATGGAGAATTGACAACACATTCTTTCTCAAAAAAAAAGGAAGAACAAACTGATTGTTATGATAAAAGATGAGGACCTGGTTCTTTGGTTTCTTGCCGGTGATATGCAGATGCAAACTATTCAAAATTCACGGTAACAGGAAAAAGACATTTGGATTGGCATATTTTTCAATACTCTGTGATAACATCAGTGAAATGAGCATGGTGAAGAACCAGGTTCATCACAAAATAATAAAACACATTGATGCTCACCGTCACTTTTTGAGAGATAATATGGAAAAGGGAAATATTTTGATGAAGTTTTGCAAGACTGAGGATCAGGTGGCTAGCATTTTCACCAAGGCATTGGAAAGAGAACCATACGAAAGAATTCGTGTAGAACCAGGACTAATAAAACTTCATTGACTTTGTTTACCATTCTCTCTTCCTTTTGACTAGAGTTTGTTTATTCTTATTCTTATTTTCACACACCGACTCTACACCGTGGACGTAACACGGTACTTGAAGCCATAAGTGACCCCAAGTCAATTCCTGGTCTATCATTTACTAGCATTCCGAGTAAACATGCACAACGGAACTTTGTAATGATATCATAAAATATTTATGAAAGACAAGTCTGATAACATAAAGTTCAAAACATTTGAATAATACTAATAATTCTGAAAGAAAATCATGTCTGTCTGAAAGCCATCTAACTGAGGAGTTTCTAGGACAAGCCCCCAACTAACTCAAAGTCTAACTGAAACTCATAAATGACTGAAAGAGAGAAATAATTCCCTTGGATGATGAGGACTCACACTTCACTGCTGAGATGGAGAATCTGAATTGCGGCGACTAACGGTGCTGAATCTGAGAACCTGCAGATGTATCATGAAATGATACAACATAAAAGTATGATTCAATACTTTGAATATACTGAGTTAGTGGGAGAAAACATAACTGAATATAATGCCTGAACTGATATGACATGTAATGACCTATAAGTAAACTGAGCTGATCTGCTGAATTAAACTGAGGTGGTCAAAATGACCCTGTCTGATGGTTGAGGCATGTCCTAGATCTGAAAGTACTGAGTCTAAGATACTGAATTTGTCACGCCCCGCCTTGGGGGGTATGACTAGCACCTGGTGCCCTACTAGGACCTGAACTGCTAGATTACTGAGCCTAAGCACATCTAGTGCCTGGCTAGCTCTAACTCTGATTCACAAAATCAACGGGCTATATAGCGGCTGTAAATACAGCCCCCGGCCGGCTAGGCCTGTAGCCACCTGTACAACAACAACAACTAACCAGAATCCCTTTAATATAAGGGAACCTATGCGGGCCGACAAGGCCACCATGCTGACTA
>JACEIK010003832.1:24432-120232 GCA_018107945.1 Datura stramonium | reverse complement strand
TCGATAATTATTTGAGTTGTTGCAACAGATCAAATAATTGTTGAAGTTGTTGCAACAACTATGATAGTTGTTGCAACAACTGCCAAAGTTATGGTCTTCTGCAGATTTTTTTTAATAGCTAAAAAATATATATTCTCAAACTCACAACCAACGCAAAAAAGAATTTGTAAAAATTAGAGGAAAAATGATTAGAAAAAAATAACAAAATAAAAAAGATGAATGCAGTGGTGGCGACGATGGTGGTGGCGATGCCAGCGGCGACAGTGATGATGACAAAGAAATATGTCACGCCCCGCCTTGGGAGGCATGACTGGAACCTAGTGCCCTACTAGGATTTGAACTACCAATCTGATGAGAATAAGCACCTGAGGTGCAGGACTGACTCTAACTCTAGAATCAAGAAAACGATGGGCTATATAGTGGCTGTAAATACAATTCCCCGCCGACGAGGCCTATAGCAACCTGTGAAAAGTAAACAGCTATCCAGAGACAAGAAAATATGGGGAGTCCTATGCGGGTAGACAAGGCCACTATGATTTCTAGTTACAATTGAAAAACGAAATCGAGTACTAAACCGAAACATGACTGACAAGGTTGTCAACCAATAACTAACAAGGCCCCACACGACCAACACACATAATCTAAAGCACATATGGCCCCACATGGCCGATATCAACTAACCATAGGAAATAATATAATCTGCAAGCCTCTAGGAGTAATAAGATGGTCGGGACAGGGCCCCGACCTACCCATACTGTGTAATAAAAGAAAGTAAACATCAAACACTCAAGCTCCGGAAGATAGGAGCTGAAGGTCTGTATCGCTGACTGGAACTATAAGGGATCCGCTCCTCGTCTGAGTGTACCTGCAGGTAAGTAATGCAGCGCCCCAAAGAGGGCGTCAGTACCACGGGTACTGAGTATGTAAAGAAATAACTATAAATGACTTAAAGTAAGTAATAGAACTGGCAATAACTGTAGTAAAAGGGAAACAAACTGAAACTGACTGAAATAATGGAATCAGAACTAGACATAACTATAAAAGAAGAGTAGGAGTCATACCTGACAATGAGGCGTCCTACTATCTAACTATCAGTAACTAAAGCAACGTACATACCTTACCTGACCCCCATAAGCCGGAAGGTACCATCAACACAGCACAACCCACTTGGGCCCCCATTAGCCCTAGTGAGTACATCTCAATCTATATACCCCTATCTAGGTCATACCACATAAACTAGTAGCTATAAGCATCCTGCCGATCCCTTGGGTATGCAACTTGGGCCCGCTGTGCCCCTGACTATAGCTGTGCCTGAGTCTGGAGGACTCCTGAAATCTACACCCCGGGCGCAAGCGCTCGACGGGGGTGTGTATAGGCCAACCATGGCAAAATATGAGGAGCTGGTTCCCCATATTCGTCCTTTGCGGATGGCATGCTACTCCGTAGAGCGACGTATCCTCGCCCTCCGATGGACGAGTCAACACATCTATTAACCCTGGGGAGGTCACGGAAGCTATACAGGTAATCCAACACAAAACAACACAAATACAGGTCTCAACTGATAACAACAACTATACATGATAATATACTGAACATGATAAGCTATTCCTGAAATACTTTGCTGGGATTCATATTGGATTACTATACTGAAGAAACTAATTTGTCGAGAGAAATTGCCTTTACATACCTTGATTGTCGGTTTACCGATTAACTGGCGAGGTTTGGCTGGTATTCAGCTGTTCTTCCCAACTGTAATCACATTAACAGAAGAATAGAGCTAACTTCATTACTATATTAGAAGAAAACAATAACTTATATGTATATATACTGACTATTGTTCACTTATCAAAAGACGATCGAAAACTCGTAATTTCTCGGGAATCTAGAAGGGAGAAATTCTTACTTTAAGCCTAGGATTGTATTAACACTAGTTTGGAGCAATTCCAATCACTTTGGCTCGGAGGGACAACGATTCGCCAGGTGAATTTCACGAAACTAACTCCGTAGAAATGCTCCCTGCAGCCTTATATTTCGATACCCAAAGTTAATTTGAATTTGAACAGCATTTGGCAGCGTAATCGGAAGAAAATTATATATTCTCTTCATCCTTATCTCTGTTCTGATCGTGAGTATTTAAGGAAAATGATATAAAGTTTAAGGGTGTGGCCTATTTATACTTGCAGCCAGATGCATAGCAATGTGGCATGTTGGCCAACGTGCCATTTTGGCTCCATTCCACATTGACTAACGCGGAGGTAGAGCCTCCGTGCCACTTTGCCCCTCTGGCAGCTCGGTTCGGCCTCCTTTCGCGAAATCCCAGCTTTGCACTTGTTCGGCCTTTTTCGGGGCCCTTTCCTCGCACGTAAGGCATTCTAAAACTTCCAACCAACATACGAATAGGCCAACTACATGCTAGAAACTTACGGGGTGTAACATCCTCCCCCCCCTTAAGAACATTCATCCTCGAATGTTAACTTTTGCTTGCAAGAACTTTAACTTGCGATTTCTTATTCTGGAAAAATTTCGGTAGAGTCTCCCTTGTAATATGGACTATCCAAAATTTCTAAAATGCTGAAAAGTCCAATACAGGTGCTCCATACAATACTATGGAATTTGTCTCACAATAGACTGAAGTCAACTACTCCACATATACATACATATAATGCAATTTATAGAACAACAATAATGACATACCTCTGGCTGCACAATCCGACTAAGTTTGAAATAACTGAGGATATCTGGTTTTCATATCATCTTCTGCTTCCCAGGTCATCTCCTCTCAGTTCTTATTTCGCCATAATACCTTGACAGAAGCAACATCTTTAGTCCTCAGTCTACGGATCTGCGGTCTAGTATTGTTACTGGAGCTTCTTCATAAGCTAACTCCTCAGTGACTTGGACATATTGGACTAGAAAAATCTGGGAGGGATCTCCTATACACTTCCTCAGCATTGATACGTGGAAAACTGGGTGAACGAATTCTAATTCTTGGGGTAAATCCAACTCATAAGCCACCTGGCCTATCCTTCGGCGGATCTGATAAGGCCCAATAAACCTCGGGCTGAGCTTGCCTTTTTTACCAAATCTCATCACCCCTTTTATCGGTGAAACCTTCAAGAATACCCAGTCACCCACATTAAATTCTAAGTTCCTTCGCCGCACATCAGCATAAGATTTCTGGCTGCTCTAAGCAGTCAGTAGACGTTCCCTGATAAGCTTTACTTTCTCTTCTGACTGATGAATAATATCTAGCCCAATTAATGCTGATTCTCCTACCTCAAACCAACCAGCTGGCGATCTGCACCGATGTTTTTAATTTCTCTTCTGACTGATGAATAATATCTAGCCCACTAATGCCGATTCTCCTACCTCAAACCAACCAGTTGGCGATCCGTACGCTTATAACGCTTCATAAGGTGCCATCTGAATTAAGAAGGAAAACTGTTATTATAGTACCCAATAAGCGGTAGATTTTCATCCAGCTACCAAAATCTGGCCACGGCTGTAACATATGCTCGAAAGGCTCGGGATGGGTATGTTCTCGCCTGCTCGTCTGTCTCGAGGATGGAAGGTTAGTGCTCGGGGCAACCCTGCGTCCTCAGGTCCTCGAAAGATCGCCAAAACTTAGCTGTAAATTGCCCTCTGTCGGATAATTGACAACAGAACACCATGCAATCTGACTATTTATCTGATATACAACTCACATAATCTTGGTTGAAAGGTAGCCCATCGCGTAAAGTGAGCTGATTCACAATCGTCGACAATTACCTTATCGGAATCATATTTACGCCTGGTACGAGGTAAACCTACTACAAAATCCATACCGCCTCCTATTTCCATAAATACACGGCTATATCCTATGCCAGTCCACCTGATTTCTGATGTTTAGCTTTCACCTGTTGGCAATTAGGAAATTGAGCTTGAAGAATTCCCCGCTCTCCCTTTTCATTCCCGCCACCAGTAAACCTCTTTTTACATCATGGTACACTTGTCGAACCTGGATGGAGAGAGAACAGGCATAGTGTTCCTCTCCCCAATTTGCCGGCGATGCCCTACAACGTCTGGAACACGGAGGCGATCTCTATATCTCAAAACTCCATCCTCAGTTACCCTAAAATCTGTCACTTCCCTCGTTGAACCTTATTTCTGAGTTGAACCAGACTGGGATCTTCATACTGTCGTTCCTTCACTTCCACAACCAATGATGACAATGTGGTATTTTGGATTACCGCTTCTATTGTCTCCTAATTCTATCATCAGGCACAACGGCTAAACTGGCTAGCTGATGCAATTTCGGGCCAATTCCTGTTGATCGGGCTGTAGATGTGCCAGAATTCTACAGATTTACGGTTGGGCGGCATCTGCTACAACATTGGCCCTTCCTGGATGATATAAAATATCTACATCATAATCTCAACAGCCCCAACTAACGACGCCGCCGCAAATTCAACTTCTTTCCGGGGTAAAATATACTGCGTACTCGTGATCAGTGAAAATATCTACGTGGACGCCATACAAGTAGTGTCTCCATATTTTCAAGGAATGAATCACCGCGGCTAACTCCAGGTCATGGGTAGGGTAGTTCTTCTCATGCTTCCTCAGCTGCCTGGAAGCATAGGAAATCACCTACCATGATGCATCACACTCCTAACCCAACACCCCAAGCTTCAAATAAACTGGGTGATACCCTTCTCTATTCCTCTGGCAATGCTAGTGACTGGTGCTGATGTCAATCTGTCTTTCAGTTCCTGCTTTGCTCACATGCCTTCGGTCCATGGCATTTCGCCGCCTTCTGCGCTGCTTGGTTAAAGGTGCTGCTATGTGGGAAAATCCTTCCACAAAACTCTTCGTATTACCTGCCAACCCCAGGAAACTACACCCTCGGTCGGAGTGGTAGGTCTAGGCCATGTTTTCACTGCCTCTATCTTCAGTGTGTCTATCCGTATACCAGCATCTGACAATATGGCCTAAGAAGGCTACTAAATTGCAAAATTTCACATTTAGAAAATTTCGAATAGTCAGTAATTCTGAGAATCTGAGCACTTCCTCAGAGGATCCTGGTGATCTTCCTCTGAGCGGGAATACACCAGAATATCATCAATAAATACTATCATGAACAATTCCAAGTATGGTTCGAAAATGTTGTTCATCAGGTCCAACACGTTGGGGCATTAGTCGTACTTCGAAGACATGACTAGAATTCAAAGTGGCTAAGTATCTCTGGTCCTGAAGGCAGTATTTGGAATATCTCGCTCACGAACTAGAGCCTGATGATCCGGACCTTATGTAAATTGCAAAATACCTCTTTCCCTTTAGCTGATCAAAACAAACGTCTATCCTGGGGCAGGTAATATTCTTGATGGTGACTATTCAGTTGTACGATGAGTTCATAACAATACAGAGGGAGGCCTACTTACTCACTTCATAAATAGATTGGCAGCACTTACCAGAAAGGTACTGCCTGATGTGCCATTTAGGAAAGCCTTTTAATTGTTCCTTTAACTTAATAAGTGAATATCTGGTGTTAAAAAGGAGAGAGTTGAGTATCGTAAGACATATCAATGCAAATTAATTTCTTCAAAAATACTTGTGAGTCACTCAGAGCACACCAGGAATTACTGACTACTAAATAGACTTGAATAATGAGTCTTACCGAAAACTCTAAATTTGACAATATGATAAATACATCCTTTTGCTATCAATTTCCTCGCCCGAAGATAGGAAATAAACCTACCTTTTGGTGTAGCTATACTACCTTTCCACCGCCGCACGCTTCCCTGGAAAGTGGAATCGATGTCTTGGTCCAACATTCGACATTGGCATAACATGGAGCTAACCAATCCATACCCATAATGGCATCAAAATCAACCATCTCTAGTTCGGATCAAGTCTGCTGTAGTCTGATGATCAGTGAACCTCTACTATACATCCTTATAGACCCTTTGGCTATAATAGAGTCACCAACAGGTGTGGATATACTGAGAAGGTCGCCGAAGCAATTTCGGCATAATGCTAAACTTGAGCTACTAGCGGTGTAACATAGGACAAGGTGGATCCTGGCTCTATCAACACATAAGCAGGAGAGAGAAAATATTCAGCATACCTATCATGACATCTAGCATGACTCGAGTCCTGTCGCCCTGATAATGCATAAGTACTTGTTTGGGCCTGTACCTAAACTGGAGGCTCCTGATCTGCCTCGGCCTTTACTCTGCTGAAACTGAGGGCCTACGCCCTGCCGGATGCTGGAGCTCGTGGATCCTGCTGGAGGACCTTACCCTGTCGATCCCGGTCAAATTTCGACTTAGCCGACAAGTCCTCATTCGATGACCCTCCTGTCCATAAATGTAACATCCCGTGGAGTTTCATATTCGCACGCTCCAGAGTGGTGTCGAGTGCAAATAGGGCAAAGTGGTATTGCAAACCCACTCTGCCCACCCTCCTCTGTTGCTGTGAACTCGCTTGCGAGCCTTCGCCGGGCTCGCTACCTCAAGTGACTAGATCTCTGGCCTCCTCTGGTCGGGAGGGAGGTGGGGGTCTAGGCGGTCTATTTGATAACTGTGGCCTAGGTCCTCCCTGGGACTTCTTCTGTAACTCATCTAGTCTATCTCCGCCGACGCTCCTGACTTGTCCTCCTAATCTCAAGTTGTCGCTGTCTGATACTATCAATATTCCAGCAAAAGCTCCTCGTACACGAGCAATATCCATATCCTCTCACAAAGGTAGCTGTGATGCAGGTCTCAACATATTCTGGGTTCATCCCTATAATAAAACGGTGTACCCTGGATGGAATTGTATCCACAAAGGCTGGCGAATATCGAGCCAAGGAATCAAACCGCATGGAATATTTCGAACACCTACTACCTCGCTTCCTGTGTAGGAACCGGGACAATCGGGCCTGTCGAATTCCCTGCGGTAGATAATGATCCAGAAAAGCCCCTGAAAAGCTGGACCAGGTCGGAGGGGAAATATCTCTCCCTCGGGACCTCTCCCAACTCTCATACCACAGTATAGCGATGTCCTGTAGCCGGAATACCACCAACTAATCGACTGTGGGTGTAGCATGCATCACCTGAAAATCCTCTCGCATCTGATCCAAGAAGTCCTGAGGGTCCTCTGACCGATTTGTTCTTGTGAATTGCGGGGACTTAGTTAGGAAATCTCGGACCCTCAAACTAATGGGCCCTCCTAATGATTCTGCAATTGTAGGTGGCATCGACTCCGGCACCGAGCATCCATCATCTCAGGCTAGCATAACCACCATGCTCCTGACCTCCTGGTCGGATGGTACGGGTATAGAAATTGCCGGAGGTGGTGCCGTCATGCCGGCCATCCCCAGCGGCTCCTAACATGATGGAGACTGCTGGGAAGGTAGATGACGTTTCAACACGCTCTCGCATCGGTTGATTCCATCCGAGGCCGAGCATCCCCGCGCTGGTGCCTCTCCTGCTGCTATGTCTAACCTCCTGCCTTTCGTAGGATGTCGATGGTCTGACATTTCTCTGTAGACAAAAGAATATAATGAGATTTGGTAATGCAACCCTATACTGTACTTCTATAGCATGACTGAATAAGAAGAAAGAGTAACCACTCCTATCATGCCTTTTGTAGCCTCCGCCTATAGTATATGGTGCACAACACATCCATAGACAAGACTCTACTTAGCACGGCTTGCAGACTGCCTGGGATACGACCTGCTCTGATACTGTTTGTCAAGCCTTGCCTTGGGAGGCATGACCGACATCTAGTGCCCTACTAGGATCCTCAAATACCGAGCCGACTAAGCCTAAGCACCTCTCGTGCAAGGCTGACTCTAACTCTGTGAATCAAGAACACGATGGGTTATATAGTGGCTGTAAATACAACCCCGGCCGACGAGGCCTATACCCACCTGTGGAAAGTAAAACAGCTAACCGGTGACAAGCAAATATAGGGAGTCCTATGCGTAAGACAGCTCACCATGATTTCTAGTTACACCTGAAAAGAAATCAAGTACTAAACTGAAACATGACTGACAAGGTCGCCAACTAACACCAACAAGGGCCCACATGGCCAACACACATAATCTAAAGCACATATGGGCTCCAATATGGCTAATATCAATCTGTCTGGCTGTGGAATAATACAATTGCAAGACTTCTAGGAGTAATAAGATGGTCGGGACAAGGCCCTATCCTACCGGCGTTTCATAAGCAATGTAAGAAAGTAAACCTCAAACACTCAAACTCCGGAAGATAGGAGCTAAAGGCTCTACTGCTGACTGGAACTACGAGGGATCCGGGCCTCATCTGAATGTACTCTGCAGGCAATGCAAAGGCCTCTAAAGAGGGCGCACTACTGGTACCGAGTATGTAAAGCAATAACAGTAAATGACTAAAAGCAAGTATAGAACTGGCAATAGCTGTGGTAAAAGGGAAACTGATTGAAACTGACTTAAATAATGGAATCAGAACTAGACATAACTATAAAAAGATGTGGTAGGAGCTGTACCTGACAACGAGACGTCCTACTATCTAACTACTGCAACTAGCAACGCATAAATCTTACTCGGCCCCCATAAGCCGGAAGGTACCATCAACACAGCACAACCCACTTGGGCCCCATTAGCCCTAGTGAGTACATCTCAATCTATATACCCCTATTCAGGCTATACCATATCAACTAGTAGCTATGGGCATCCCGCCGATCCTCGGGAGAGAATCTGGCCCGCCGGGCCCCTGACTATAGCTGTGCTCGAGTCTGGAGGACTCTGAAATCAACAACCCGGGACGCAAGTGCTCGGTGGGTGTGTGTATAGGCTAACCATGACAAAATATGAGGAGCTAGCTCATTCCGGTTCTTTGCGGGACGTGCATGCTACTCCGTAGAGCGACGTATCCTCTCCCTCCGCATGAGTCGATATAGCTATTAACCCTAGGGCCATCACTTAAGCTATACAGGTAATCCAGTCCAAAATAACACAAAATACAGGTCTCAACTAATAACAACAACTATACATGATAATATACTAACATGATAAGTTATTCAAATACTTTAATGGGATTCATACTGGATTACTATACCGAAGAAACTAACTTGCTGAGAGAAACGCCTTTACATACTTGGATTGTTTCAGTTTACTGATTAACTGGCAAGGTTCGGCTGGTATTCAGCTGTTCCAACTATAATCAAAAGCATTAACGGAAGAATAGAGCTAACTTCATTACTATATTAGAAGAAACAATAACTTATATGTATATATTGTTCGGTTGTCCTGGATGACTACACGCAGTGCACGTGGTCAACAAGCATGGTGGCTCAAGTAAGCCAAGTATCGATCCCACAGTGACTGGACTACGGGGCAAAATCTACTCAAGTGTCAATTTACTGTTACTCTACAAATGCAGACAACAATGTGAAGAAAAGTTTTTATATTTTGTTATCTAATTTTATACTACAGCTAAAATAAATATATAAGTGAGTCTGAACTATGAAGAGTATGCTGAGGCTAAACGAACATGTAGAGAAATTAATTATCGATATAAACTGGCTTATCTTTTCATGTTGCTAGTCGGAACTTATGCCTATGGATTAAAACTCGTATTAAAACCAACTTAAGAATCATGAACCTTCCGCCTACATCTCTCGTGATAAGAAGAAATTCATGTCTCTAGCCACACAAAACTGATTCCACACTTGACTAATACACTTTCAGGTATATTTCTATCCTGAAGGTAAATCAATTCTCAATTTTCCCAAACAAAGAAAAGATCATATCCTATTAATTCACAACTTTCCAATTTCGTGCTCTCTCGGAGGAAACCGGACTTTTTAGATATATATTAACATTGGCCAAACATTAATGCAGTAAGAACAAGAATTAATAGAACAACCATGAAAGAAAAGATGAAAAGAACCAGATGATCAACAATTATATTTCAATACAATTGTTCCTAACCTCAACAAGAAGTGAAATTAGCCACTAATTTGTGGATTAAACATCGTTAAATGAGTGTAAATCATACAAATAATTGAAAGAAAAGATAAAGGGATAGAGAAAACCGAAGAATTTCGTCCTCTCAACTGCCTGTACCCCACTTCTTGCTCCACCAAGTCAGAATAATTAAAATGAACCTAAGTGCTCATTTATACCGGTGAGAATTTTTCCGGAATAATAAGCAACGTGTCACGGAGGGCATCCAGACACGGTGCAAACGCGGAGGCTCTCTGGAATTTGCCGTCCAGGTAATTATCCCTAACGTGGCACATCATGCAACGCGGAGCATGCCTAGCGTGCCACGGTGCAAATGCGTACCTTTCACTGGAATGTCAAGTTCCATATAATTAGGTCCAATGTGCCAGGTACGAGTCAGCGACCTTCTCTCGAAATCCTTGCAATTAAATCTCCCAGACAGAATGTATCCGCGATGGCAGCGTGACACGGCTCCATCGCGGAGCCTCTTTTTACTTCTTGCTTCCTTGGCCAATTTCGTTTCGCCTGAGTCCATCTCCGATTCCTCCCAACATGTATCTTAGCTCCATGCTAAAAGTACGTTTTTCCTACAAAACAACGCTAATCATGTTGGTTAGTATAAATTCACACTTTCCTACAATTTACATGAGAA
Source organism: Datura stramonium (assembly GCA_018107945.1). Classification (NCBI taxonomy): domain Eukaryota; kingdom Viridiplantae; phylum Streptophyta; class Magnoliopsida; order Solanales; family Solanaceae; genus Datura; species Datura stramonium. The sequence continues at coordinate 109,628 of JACEIK010003832.1, read as the reverse complement.
TGTACAAACATTGCTGGATAACAAGGCAAAAACGATGCATTTGAGTATCACTTGGGTATAAGTGCAATATGCCCTCAGATCACCTACCCCATACACTAAAATCTTGTTCTGCCCTCGAACAATACTCCTAAGCACCTCATGCAATTGACACCCTATCATGGCTACTTTGGCTCGACAACTGGTTACGGTTATACCGATTATTTTCATAACAAATCATCAAAAAAACATGCATAGTATCATCATTACAATGACATTAAACATATCAAGACCTCCTAGACTTCAAGAACCGACTCTCGATATCGGCAAACTCATGCAAATTAGCTGACCAAGATATCCGACACGAATTCATTCTTTCATCAAGCATGTGCCCTCACATCACAAGAGAATTTCCCCCTTCAACAGACACATCTTTTACTCACATGACTCTGAAACATTTCATGCAGGGGCATGTACACACAATTTTACTCTCTCTCCCCAAAAGAATTCACATGCATCGTGTCATGAACCATAAGCTTGCCTCTAGTGTTTTACTCCACTAATATAAGGACGCGTGATGTAAGATCACGTAGGACTTAACGTTGTAATGTAAGCTACGGAACTAGTATATACTGGGCTAACCAATACCAGCAACTAGCTTCCTGCGCTTTTTCACATCCCATCACATTCTGGGCATAAGTTCTTCCCCTCCTCTTCCAAATCTTGAAGTCTTTCATTTTCCCCCCACTTCTTTAAGCACACCTAAATTGTATCAAACAACAAAGACAGTTATGCACTTTATCTTCTTTAAATCTGGCAAGTGCACCTTTGACTCTTTTTTCTTTACTTTCATCACTTTGCTTTTTCCTCTCTTTATTTTCTTCACCATTTCACTTCCTTTACACTGTGGGAAAATTATTTTTCTTGAGCGCTTAAGAGCTTCGGATTAGGTTTACGGACAATGAAAAGAAAGGGTTAAGCTTGGTTTACACCGCTTCGACAAAAGAAAAAATAGCTAAAGGCTCAATGGGCTAATTCAGGATTTGACATTCAAGGTGGGTACGAAAAAAGAAAAAAGAAAAACTTTAGGCTAAACAAAGAAATGCTTACATCCTTCCTACTCACACTTCCTTCATTTCGTTTCGTATAATAATACCAGGCAAGTTTTAGACACTTCACAATAGCATGGAATAAACGTGACCTCACTATACACTCATTGCACATGCTCAACTCAAGACATATCTACAGACCTCTTTAATCAGCTAATTACAAGAATTCAAAATTAAGCCTCAATCACACCAAATCAAATTCTATGGCCTAAGCATCTCACATATGTACAAAATTGCATGCTTTCATACAAATCATCTTTGCATTCTAAACATCATGTACAACACGCAACAAGAATTTCGTAGCCATAGAGCAGCGACATGCATGGGATACAACCAAACAAACCCAATATTGAAAATAAAAAGCTACTCCTACCGACTACATTTTCCTTAAACGTCAGCTATCCATCCATCATAGGGAACGATCACTATTTACGACTTCGGTTCAATGGGACCTTGGTAGAAGAATCGGAAAACAAACTCTGAGGAAACCCAATCATAAAAATAATTAACAAATTTTTTCTAAAATATCGATGATTTCGACAAACTATTTACACACTAGAAGCCAACAAGATTCAACAGCACAACAGATTCAACATGATATTTACAATATGAAACATAATACAAAAAGTACAAGGTCACAATTTTTCAAACATAAATAAATAGAAATATGCATATACATACAAATCAAGATAAAATCAAAATTACAATTCACTCCCCACCTACACTTAAAACCGAACACTGTCCCCTAGTGTTCATACAGTCAACAAAGTACAAAAGTGGGGTGGTGAAACTCCCGATCAATCAAAAATATTCCACTTCTTCACAAAAAAAGCCGCTGCCTCATCTCCCAATGTCTGAATCTCTCTCCTGCTGTCCTCCTCCGACTCAACATCGGAATCCTCGCGACGTGTCTCCTCATCAGTGGGGGACATCATCATCCACGGCTCTGACACAAAAGCTGGGCCTACATGACATAGAGCCTGGCATTTTCTTACCGAAAGGGGTAGTCTAGGTCGAGCTACAAACTATCCTCTGTCGCCGCTCCGCCTTATGCACAGCTGGAGACGGTATCCTGAACATGCGGGCCATGTACTGATCATCCCGAGCATGTCGCTCGGCTAGTGTAAGAACTGGCCCGTAGTGGTGTCGGGTGCCTGGTCTTTGTGACGCCCACGACACAATTCTCCTTCAAGGGATATAGTCCAAGGGCCTCTTCCTCCACATCCATGCCCTCGTGAACGTGGTCAGCAGACTGCCAGTCCCATACCTATGCCTCTGATGCAAACAGGCTCTCTTCATGGCGGATATGATCACTGCCCCAACATTTATCTCCAGCCCTTTCATCAGGGCATACACCAGGCATACGCGATCCCGGGTCACATATGTCATGTGCACCCCGAATCAAGCAGGAACATACTGTCTTCAGCCAGATCCTCGCTTCCTGTTCATCTGTGAGTAAGGTAATGTCCATGGTAGCCCTCTCCTTATGCCTACCCAGCGTGCTGTTTAAACGGGCTCCACACAATGTGTGTCTCGATATCTCGTATGGTGGGAGTGATAATAGTTGCCGGAGTGGCTATGGGCATCTGTGTTCCGCGCCTCCAAAATGGCATTCAGGTGGTGGGGCTCAAAGGTGACAACCTGCCCTTGCCCTTGACGGTGTGACTGTGGAGTGTCGGGTTTCAGTTGGCGTATAATCCCTGAATTAAGTGTAGATTTCACTCCTTGGCTCTTCAAAGATGAAGTTCAAATTCGCGGTGTCAATACGTTTTGTACCCTTGGGGGAATTCCTGTGCAAGTGGCTCCTTGCAATGCGCTCCTCAGGGAAGTATTTGGTCTCTTTGTGTTTGGCATACTACTTTCCCTTCAACAGTCACCCATTGGGTTTCAGATTGACGGCGTTGGCCGTGCGGGAACTGCTGGTGCCGCTGGGACTGCTGCCCAGTCTCATACTCTTTCTACCGGCGCCCGATGTAGATGCGCCTCTTTCCTTTGTCTTGCTCTAAAATGATATCGTTCGTCAAATAAAGCATAGTCCTAATGTTTGGGCTGTTTTGAAAATTAGTTTCTTGACTGGCGTTGCCGTAGCTAGGCTACCTCACACTTAAATTTTAGCCACAATTACGGCATTACGGCAAGATCATACGTATTCTATTATTTACATAAAAAGAAACCAAAACAACAAACAACAAAATGCCTCGTGCATTCAGTGGATTCGACAGTATACCCTCTATGTACTACTCAGACTTCGTACAGCTAATCCTAACATTACCATCGACATTGTTTCATCACATAGCACTTAGCGAAAAATTCTATCAACCCAACCTAAGCAATTTCAATTTCGTGATTCCGATAATTTCATACCAAATAACTTTGTTCCCCGAAAATTATCGCTACTTTAGCATAATAACGTTAAGCACAACACAATTCACCTCACCCAACATGTACAACCCAACAATTTTTCACATTTCAACCTCAATTCAATTTCTTCCTATTCACAATCAAATTTAGCTACTCTCACAACAAAATTTGATCAAGCATGTAATTATCGCGTTCATATAATCACAACGATACTACGAATATCAATCAATCATAACTTAAATGAATTTAAGCTCCATTTATACTTAGTGTAAGTGGTTGCATTTCTCTATCATGCTCAAAATCGAAAAATTTCGGCTAAGAATTGAGATGAAGTTAGAAAACATACCTTAACTTCGATGATATGCAGAAAAGTTGAAGAGAACTTGTGCCTAGGTCCGTGCCACATTGGGGAAGGGGAAATTTTGGGTGTTTGTCGTGGAGGGGATGGGAAATGGGAAAAATTTAGGCAATTTTAGTGTTAAAAGGGGGATTTTCGCGCGGTCACCCGGTGACCCGGCGTGACCTGACGCGAATAACACCCCAACGTGTCACGGAGGGTAACGCGGAGCACCTCCGTGACACGGAGCCATCGCGCCAGCATTTTGGAATTCTCTAAAACTTCCAGAATAGGCTTCAACGTGTCACGGAGGGTAACGCCGAGCCCTCCTCCGTGACATGAAGCCAACGCGTGGGCTCACTGTTTTTGCTACCTTTTATTTTTTTTATTCTCATCTTCGATTTTTTCTTTGCGATCCTTGTAAATTTTTCCTCCGTTCAACCTGAAATTCATTTTACAATACGAAATTGCTAGAATTCATAGGTTTCTTAACGCATACAAAAATATATTCTATATTTTATTATTGTTTTTATTAATTTTTTTTCAATTATTTTCCACACGCATTAAATCCACCACAAATCATTAAGCACAAGAATTTTAAAATTTTCCCAAGCCTCAACTTAACATTTTAACAAGGGTAGAGGAATACCTGAGTTCTTTAGGCCTAGCCAACAGCATGCTGTTCAAATTTGCACAAGTGGGTGTCTAACCTCACTTTTTCTCTACCCTTGTTAGCTTCCTCCTTCACGGGTACTCAGGCTTCCCTCCCATCTGTGCTTAACTTTCCACCAAAACAACACAAAGGTGAAAACTAAATAAAATCAACCTCTAATGCAAGAAATTAACATGGTACCTATGGTACCTTGGGTTGCCTCCCCAAGCAGCGTTTCAATTTTACGTCGCGGCACGACGTATCAAGTTTCACCGCTTTTTCCTCCAATTTTGAGGATATGATCTCACCCCTAATTTCTTCTCTAATTTCCCTCTATGCTCCCGGGTGGTGGTGAAAATTATAGTGACCAAGCAGTAGATGTCGCCTTGACGTTTATTGGCCCATGTGCTAAGTCATTTTTTCTATTGAAATCAACAAATTTCAGAATATGGGGCTTGGTCCTCCTCTCGATATCTATCTGGAAGACTCTCTCTATTTCTATGTCGTCAACCAAACTCAAGGTAGAAAAGTTTGAGGAGGTCCAATGCACCTTGATTCTGAAACTGCAATGTAATTGACCTCCTTACTTGTATACCTCTTTCCGCGCATCTACATCTATCTCCAAGAGTGTCAAATGGGGTATACCTATCTCTTCCCGAACGAATTTCCTACAAGTATGAGCTCACGGGACACTCAAGAGGTTCTAAATGTCGGGCTTCATCTGGAAAATTCACTCCTTTCTTCCTCTTGTAGTTCCTCTTGGAATGTCGCCTATAATCGTTACCGCAATTTATCGCAAGCTTCACCGCAATCATCTCCGTGAATTTAACGCTCATCCTTTTTAGAGCCTCTTCATTCTCCTCTTCCTGACTTATCAATGCTGCCATTGCCTCCTACTGCCTCTCGATTGCTCAAGGAGTTGCTTCATGTCTTCTATTCGGGCTTGGCGTCCCAAGTCCTCATTTTCAACATGCCTATATTAATCAAAAACAACAGAAGATCATAAAGAGCTCGGGAAGGGGAGTATGCATTCAGACAGCTATCCCAATGACCATCTTGACCACGACATATATTGCACGTGTTACATCATGTTACCAGTGGTGTCCTCCGGAAATTCAGAAAAGCGTTCGTCAAAATATGAGTATTCACCATTTAAACCATTTGTACCTTAATGATGTCATGTCAAGAAGGGTATTTAAAAAAAAAAAAGATTGAAAAATAAAATTACACCACGTTGTCGCTGTTATACAAGACTGCTAATTCAACACTCAAGAAAAAAAAATTTTCCCACCCGCTGTAGTCCTCGGCAACGGCGCCAAAACTTGTTCGGCTGTCTGGATGACTACACGCAAGTGCACGTGGTCGAAGAAGTAGTAAGTGGCTCAAGTAAGCCAAGTATCGATCCCACAGGGACTGGACTACGGGGCAAAATCTACTCAAGTGTCAATTTACTATTACTCTACAAAATGCATACAACAATGGGAAGAAAAGTTTTTATATTTTGTTATCTAATTTATACTATTGCCAAAATAAATATATAAGTGAGTCTGAACTATGAATGTGAGCATGTTGAGGCTAAAACGAACATGTAGAGAAATTAATTATCGATATAAACTCGTTTATCTTTTTTCATGTTGCTAGTCGGAACTTATTCCTATGGATTAAAACTCTCGTATTTAACCCAACTTGAGAATCATGAACCTTCCACCTACATTTCTGTGATAAGAAGAAATTCATGTTCTAGCCATACACAACCGATTCCACACTTGACTAATAGGACTTTCAGGTATATTTCTATCCTGAAGGTAAATCAATTCTCAATTTTCCCAAACTAAGGAAAAATCATATCCTATTAATTCACAACTTTCCAATTTCGTGCACTCTCGAGTGAAACCGGACTTTTTAGATTTACATTAACATTGGCCAGATATCAATGCAGTAAGAACAAGAATTAATAGAACAACCAAGAAAGAAAAGATGGAAAAAATAGATGTTCAACAATTACATTTCAATACAATTGTTCCTAACCTCAGCAAGAAGTGAATTTAGCCACTCATTTATGGATTAAACATCGTTAAATGAGTGTAAATCATACAAACAATTGAAAGAAAGAAAAGAAAGGGATAGAAAACCTAAGAATTTTCGTCCTCTCAACTTCCTGTAACCCACGTTCTTGCTCCACCAAGTCGAGAATATGTAAAAATAAACCTAAGTGTGCTACTTATATTAGTAGGAATTTTTCCCAGGAATAACAAGCAACGTGTCCGCAGTGCAACGTGGAGCATTGCCTCCGTGACACGGCCCAAACGCGGAGGCTTTCTGGAAAATTCCCAAAAATTGACCCTAGGCAGCACCTTGCCGCGTTGGCAACGTGTCACAGCTTGCACAGCGTAGCTGATGACACCTCCTTGTCGCCTTGGGTGGCATCTTTGTGACACGGCGGGCGCGCGTCTTTGTGCCTTCTTCTTTGCGTTGCGCGCATGCTTAGCATTGGCGTGGCACGGTGCTGGGCATAACACGCACATCGTGGCACGCTGCCTGGCAGCCAGCCTGCCACATATAGCCTCTCCTTACCGACTTTCGCCCGTTGCTTCCCGACTCCATTCCTTTCCTTCACCAACTTCTGATTTAGTTCCTAAAAATCATTGAAAACTACCAAATAAGGACTAATCATGTTGGTTACTTTGTATATTCACATTTATATAGAGTACATGAAAATGTATAAAATAACTTAGATAAACAAGACTAATTTAAGTTATAAAGTATCACTTGGACATCTTATTTTTGCCGCGATCACTGACCCAGTCGCCAGATTCCAACTCCCTACGGGTGAAGATATACGCATAGGCTCTTGTGACTGTGAAAATATTCACATGGACGCCATACAGGTAATGTCTCCACATCTTTAAGGTGTGGATCAACTGCGGCTAGCTCTAGGTCGTGGGTAGGGTAACATTTCTTAGGTGTTACCTCGGTATGCGGAAGCATATGCAATCACCTTACCATCTTGCATCAACACACAACCCAACCCAACGCCTGATGCGTCACCAGCCATTGAATAACCTTACGTACCTTCCGGCAATGCTAACACTGGGGCGGAGTTAATACATCTTTAGTTCTTGAAGTTCGCTGCATGCCTCTTGTCCCTTGAAACTTTGCGCTGCGTCGGTTGGTCGAGAGAGGTGCAGCTATAGTAGAGAACCCTTCAACAAATCTCCTGTAATATCCCGCTAACTTGAAAACTGCGGACTTCAGTCGGAGTGGTAGCCTAGGCCATGTTTTGACTGCTTCTATTTTCCTACGTGTCAACTGTATACCGGCATCAACATAATGTGCCCCAAGAAAGCTGCGAGGTTAAGACAAAATTCACACTTGGAGAACTTAGCATATGTTGACGTCCTTGAGGATCGGAGCACTATCCGTAAATGAGCCTGGTGATCTTCTTCAGAGCGAGAATACACCAGAATATCATCAATAAACACTATCACGAAACCGAGGTCGGTATGTCACGAAAATACTATTCATCGGGTCCATAAATATTGTGGGGCATTCATTAACCCAAAGGACATAACTAGAAATTCAAAGTGACTATATCGGGTCTGAACGCCATTTTGGGAATATCTCTTTCACGTACTCGAACCTGATGATATTTGGACCGCAAGTCAATCTTGGAAAAGTATCTAGCTCCCTGTGTGATCAAATAAATCATCTATTACGGAAGCGGTACTTGTTCTTTACTATAACTTTGTTCAATTGCCAATAATCTATACACACATACGGGCGAGCCATCTTTCTTCGTCACAAATAGAACTAGCACACCCCACGGTGAAGTACTCGGCCTTATGAAACCTTTATCTGGCAAATCTTTCAACTGCTCCTTTAACTCTGAGTTACGCATGAGCCATACGATGGGGAGGAATTGATATGAAATTTGAAGTTGCTGGTAACAAATCAATAGCAAAATCTATCTCCCTTTACGGGTGAATACCGGGTAACTCATCTGGAAACACATCAGGGAATTCGTTCACCACCGGAACAGACTAGAGTGTCGAAGATTCTGCCCGAACATCTTGAACCCTGACTAGGTGGTAAATACATCCCTTAGTTATCAATTTCCTCGCTGAAGGTAGGAAATAAGCTACATTTTGGCGTAGTTGTGCTTCCTCTCCACTCCCGCCTTTGCCTCTCTCTTTGGAAAGTGGAATCGGACCGTCTTGGTCAACATTCTGTTTGTTAGCATAGTACGACACTAACCAAATCCACTTCCCATTATGGCATCGAAGTCTATTATTTCTAGCTCTACGGATCTCTTGTGATCGTCGTCCCGGCAACCTCGTTACGTACACCCTCGATAAATTATGCTAGCTACAATAGAGTCACCGACGGGTGTGGATGAAAGGGATGCTGTAATAACTCTAGTGTGATATTAAACTTTCGTGCCACAATTGGGGTAATATATGACAGACTGGATCCTGGATCAATCATTACATAAGAAGGGCATGAGCAGATAGTCATCGTACATTTGCTACATGCGGAAGCGCCTCGAGTCATGTCTCCTGTTAGTGCATAAGTACGGTTTGAGCCCATTACCTGAACTGGCGGCTCCTGATCTACCTCGGCCTCTGTCTACTAAGCTTGAAGGCCCACGCCCTGCTGAGGCTGCTGGAGTTCGTGGCCCTGCGGAACCCCCAATCTGGCTTGTCTCTACTCCCCCAGCGGCCTCACGGTCGGACAATCTCTCGTCGATGCCCCTCACAATCCGCAAATATAACACCCAGTGAAGCCATGTTTACAAGCCGAGGTGTGGTCGGTGTAATAAGGGCAGGGTGAGGGTGCAAATCTGCTCTACTCTCCCTTCTCTGGCGTAGGGATTCTACTTTTCTGGAGCGCCACTAGGCTCGAGCGCCCTCTACGGCGTATCTACCCTGTTCTTGTTATTTCGCGTGGTGGAGGTGGAGGTCTGGGGGTCTATCGATAGTCGATGATGCGGGTCCTTTCCGAACTTCCCTTTGCATCTATCGATCATCTCTGCGGCGCTGTTCCCTAGCTGAGGTCTGTCTCACTACCTGACCTTGTTGTCTAAGACCCTCGATGGTCGAGCAAAGAGGCTGTACTCGGGCGATATCAATATCTTCTCGTAACGTTGCGAGTCATACATGCCTCAATATACTATGGGTTCGGACCCATAATAAATCGTGAACTCTAGATGGCATAGTATCAACAAATGCTGGAGCATAGCGGGCTAAGGAGTCAAACTGTAAACCATATTCTCGTACGTTCCTCGCCCGCGCTCCAAATGCAAGCGATCCATCCAGGAGCTGCCCGGATCTCTCGTGGCAAGTAACGGTCAGGGAAGGCCTCAGAAATTGGTCAGTGCGGAGGGTAACATCTCTCCCTCGGGGACCTTTCCAAACTCTCATACCATAGTACAACTATATCCATAACCAGAAACAACGCCAGCTCAAGCGGCTCGAAGGGTCACATGCATGACCGGAAAATTCTGCATACGTCTAAAGAGTCACGAGGCTCCCTCTTGCTGATCACGACCACAGCCAGACTGACCAGGGGACCGATTGCCAAAACTCCACGACCACGGAACTGCACGACCCACACGAAGACTCTGGCGCTACGGGTGGCCTTGTGTGTTTGTGTGGCCATCATTTGTGCCAACATAACTACAGCGCTACAAACTTCTTGATCGATGGCGGAGAATGCAAGGGCTATCGAAGGCGTGTAGTGCCCCGACGGCTCGATGTGAGGAGGCTAGCGAGAGGCTGTGATGAAGCCTCTATATCGCCCTCGAATCGGGCTAACTCGGCGAAATTAAGGCATCCTGCTGGTGCCTTCTCCTGTCTTGTGTCTAGTCTTACGCTGTGGCGGAAGTGTCGCTGATCTACCATTCTTATGCGTAGACAAAGATACGATAAGTTTAGGGACTCAACCCTATACTATACCGCTCTATAGCACGTATTTGAGAAAGAAGAGTAGCCATCCTATCATGCCTCGCAGCCTCTTGCCTATAGTATGTGGTGCACAACACATCCATAGACAAGACTCTACTTAGCACGGCAGAGACTCCACAGAACCACCGACACAACTCGATACCAAGTTTGTCACGCCGCGCCACAGGGAGTATGGCCCGGCACTGGTGCCCCTAGTAGGACTGGCTTCTAGCGGTGGGCCTAGGCATGGTGCTGGCTAGCTCTATCTCGGAGTTCTACGAAAACAAAAGGGCTATATATGTTTGTAAACACGACCCCCTCCGGCCAACGGGCCTATAGCCACCTATGGATGCAAAACGGCTAACGAGAAACATACTCATAACAAGGAACCTATGCGGGCCGACAAGGCTACCATGCTGTCTAGTCATCTGAAACTCAACATAGAGAATGCGGAATAACTTCTACGTGACCGGCAAGGTCACCACTCTTGTCAAACTATGGCCCCACCACGGCCAACATAAGCAATGCTAACGGCTTCATAACAAACTACACGGCCTGTCTGACCGGCTCAGGCGAACACGGGGTGATAAATCTAAACAATGCATGAGCCTCTATGAGTATGAAAGAAATGATCGGGACGGGGCCCGGACCTACCCATCTTGTACAACAAAGGAAAAGAGCTACACCTTTGGAAATCGGGCTCTGGATGACGGGCGATGACTCTATAGCATATTTTGCGGGAATCATGAGGGGTTGCCTCCTCGTCTAGTACAGCAGGAATGTAATGCGCGATTGCCCCAATGGTGTCGTCTTCTTTGAGTGCCGAGTATGCAAAAGCAATTGAAAACAAGCGAATACAGCGGAATATAGATAACATCACTAGCAGTGCAGTATGGCAGGGAGATAGCGATCACGAGAAATAATATAGGTCTCGTGATACGCTTTACAACTTAAATTAGTCGTGCTGTCTAAATTTTTTATTCATTTTCATGTGATTTTATATAAAAGTGAAGATATGTGCTAACCAACATGATTAGCTTTGTTTTGTAGGTTTTTGATGACTTTTGAGGAGCTAATTCATGAGTTGGTGAAGTAGAAGCTTGGAGACGAATAAACACGCAACGTCGGCAAGAAGGAGGCCCAAACAGCCCACTGGACGTCGGCAACGTGCCACGGCGGAGCAGGCTGCCAAGACAGCCCCCTGCCCGCGTTGACGCGTGCCACGACGGTGGCTCCGCGATATTCTGTACCGCGCTGCCCCGGCGGCGTGCCATCGCTCCAACGCGAAGCAAAAGTCTTCTGGGGCGGTACTGAAGCGATTTCGAGAAGGCCTCTAGCGTTTGGGCCGTGTCACGGAGGCAATGCTCGCGTTGCACTCAAGTGACACGTTGCTATTGATACAGGACAGATTCTCTATATTATAAATAAGCACCACCAGGTTATTTCCGCCACGACTTGGTGGAGCAAACCGTGGAGTTCTGAGGCAGTTTGGAGGGCGAAAATTCTTAGGGTTTTCTCTATCCCTTTCTTCCTTTCAATTGTTTGCATGATTTCCATTCATTTAACGATGTTCAATCCACAAATAAGTGGCTAATTCCCTTTCTTGCTGAGGTTATGAACTATTGTGGCTGAAATGTAGTTATTGATTATCTAGTTATTTCATCTTTTCTTCTATGGTTGTTCTATTTAATTCTTGCTCTTACTAGGTTAATATCGGCCAATGTTAATGTAAATCCAAAAGTCGGTTTCACTAGAAGAGAAATAAATTTGAAAGTTGTGAATTAATAGGATATGATCTTTTCTTGGTTTCGGAAAATTGGGAATTGATTTACCTTCAGGATAGAAATATACCTGAAAGTCGTATTAGTCATGTGTGGAATCGGTTTTGTATGGCTAGAACATGAATTTCTTCTTATCCACGAAATGTAGGTGGAAGGTTCCATGATTCATAAGTTGGGTTAAATACGAGAGTTTTAATATAGGCATAAGTTCCGACTAGCAACCGGAGAAAAGATAAACCATGTACATCGATAGTTAGTTTCTTTACATGTTCTTTGCTTAGCCTCAGCATGCTCACATTCATAGTTTCAGACTCACTTGTATACTTATTCTACTTTAGTATAAAAATATTTTAAAAAATATAAAAACTTTCTTTACCTTTGTTGTCTTCATTATTATGGTTTTAGTAAATTAACACTTGAAAAGGTTTCACCCCGTAGTCGATCCTTGTGGGTTCGACATTCCGGTTCTTTAATAGAGCCACTATATTACTTGCCGCGACCCGTACACTTGCGGGCTCTGGATTTTGGCGCCGTTGTCGGGGCGCAATTGGTAAAAATTTTCTCTTAAGTGTTAGTTAACGAATTCTATACAAGCGTTGACAACGTGTTTTTAATTTAATTTTATTTTTTTTAAATATTTTTGTTTGTTTTCGGATACCCTTCTTGACATGACATCGTGGAACACAAAAGGTTTAAATGGAGAATACTCATACTTTGTGAACCTTTTCGAATTTACGGAGGACACCACTTGGTGGCGACACGGTAACTCATGCAATATATGTGGTGATCAAGATTGGCCATTGGAATGGATGTCCGAATGCATTCTCCCTTCCCCGAGCCCCAACTATGATCCATACATTGTTTTGATGAATACGAGCATCTTTGAAAATGAGGATTTGGGCGCCAAGACAGATTAGATGACATCTTGAAACAACTTCTTGAGCAATGAAGCAATGAAAAGAGACGATGGCAACGAGTGATAAGTCGGGAAGAGAAGATACAGAGACTCTAAAGAGGATGACCTTCTAAATTCATGGAATGATTGCTGAGGCTGAAGCTTGTGATCAATTACGAGGTGACAATTGAAGGCAATAGCCAAGAGGAAGTACAAGGAAGACGAGGGGTGAATTTTCAAATGAAGCCAGGACATTAGAACCTCTTGAGTGTCCCCGTGATGAGCTCATACTTGTAGAAAACTCGTTCAGGGGAGAAGAGATGGAGTATACCCCATTTGAAAATACTGGAGAGATAGATGTTGATGCGGAGAAGAGGTATATACAAGCAAGGAGGTCAATTGCATTGCGGTTTAGAATCAGGTGCGTAGACCTCACTCGAGCATTTTTCTACCTTAAGTTTGGTTGACGACATAGAAATAGAGTCTTCCAAGCTGATAGAGAAATGTCGAGAGGAGGACCAAGGCCCATATATTCGGAAATTTGTTGATTCTAATAGAAAAATGACTTCACTTACGGGAGGACCAATAAACGTCAAAGGCGACATCTATTGCTTGGTCATATAATTTTCACCACCACCCCGGGAGCATAAAGAAAATTAGAGAAGAAATTAGGGGTGGGAATTCATATCCTCAAGGCGGAGGAAAAAGCGGTGAAACATGTCACGTCGTGCCGCGACGTAAAATTAAGCTGGCTTGCCCAGGAGGCAACCCAAGGGTACCACGGGTATCCATTTTAATTTCTTGCATTTTTACTGATTTTATTTATTTTTTCATCTTTTGTTATTTTGGTGGAAAGTTAAGCACAGGATGGAGGAGGTCACAGTACCCTTGGAGGAGGAAGCTAACAAGCATGGAAGAGAAAAAATGTGGGGTCGAACACCCATGTGTAAGGAAGGAAACCATGTTGTTCGCTAGGCCTAATGGCCTCAGGGAGTATTTCTCACCCTTTTAAATATTAATTTGATGCTATGAGGACATAGCATGATTTAGAGAAGTGTGGGGTGAGGAAATTTCAAGGAAATTTAAAAATGTGCTTAACAAATTTTTGTGAATATGTGCTTGTGAAAAAAATTGGAGAAATTTGAAATTTTTTTGTGAGTCAACATGAATTCATCACCGTTAGTTTTTCTTTTCGGTTCTTTTCCGACGGGGTCTTTGAACCGAAGAATAAAAAAAAATTTATTTTTATTTTTTATTTGTCTGAATATAATGTTTTAGTCATGTTAGAGACTTTGTTTCCGACGATGGATGCATGACTACCGTCTTGAGGAAAATTAAGTCAATAGGTTTTGGTTTTTGAGCGTAGCTAATGGATGTGATATTCTTATTATGTGCTATATATGATTGTAGATGCAAGTATATGTAGTGTTGAAGCATGCAAGTGCGCAACTTTGTTTGAACACTTAGGCTCTTGAATTTGACTCGATATGATTGAAGCTTAATTTTAAATTCTTGTGATGGGCGAGTAAGTCTGTTTGAATGTGTCTTGGGTGAGCATGTGCAATGAGTGTAAGATTTTTGAGTATTCTATGCTATTGTGGAATATATAGAACTTTCCTGAATTGTGTTTATAAAACAAAATGAAGGATGTAAATTGTAGGAGATGATGTAGGCATTTCTTTGAATGAACCTAATCTTTATCCCTCATTTTACCTACCTTGAAATATTAATCCTAGTCGGCCCCATTGAGCCTTAGCCTATTCTTTGGTAATGTTGCAACATAAGCTTAACCATTTCTTTCCATTTCATTAGCCTTGAATTTGATCCGGCTCCGAAGCGCTTAAGCGAAAAATCCGAAAGAGTAAAGGAGTGAGAAGAATGAAAAGAAAGGAAAAGTAGCAAGTTGTAAAAATTGAGAAAGGTCAAGGGTGCCCTTGTGTGAAAATGGTTGATCATTAGTAAGGAGTAAGAAAATAAATTCATTAAAAATTATTTATACAACTCCTTACTAATGAGCTAAAAGTGCCTAAAGAAATGGGGGAGCAAAAGAGGAAAAATAAAACTACCAAGGATAAAAAGATGAAGTAAGGGAAGGGAAGTTCGCAATGAGGGCGTGATGTATTGAAAGCGCTTGGGAAGATAGTCACTAATGCCGATCACAATAGTACCTACCTACACCTGAGTACATTACAACCTAAAAGTCCTACTTGATCTTACATTCATACATCCTCAAATTAGTGGAGTACAACACTAAAGGCAAGCTTATGGGTCATTACATGGTGCATGTGAATTCTTTGTGAGAGTGAGTGAAATTCTATTTATGTACCCACACATGTTGTGATATAAAAAGTGTTTTTGCGTGTGAAATTAGGTAACTCTCTTTCCGTGAGGGCACATGTTTAATGAAGGATAAAATTCGTAGTGGATTTCTTAATCAGTTGATTGACATGAGTTTGCTAACATTGAGAGTCGATTCTTGAAGTTTAAGAAGTCTTAACATAGTTGTATTTCATAGATTGTTCTATTTTTAACTTGTATCTTACGTAATCATTATAACTTTGTAGCTTGAATTAACTTGCTAAATTAGTTATGTGGGACTCTCCATATGCATGATATGTAAAGGTTGTTCGAGGACGAACAAGGCTTTAAGTGTGGGGTTGTGATCACGGGAAATAACATAGGTCCCGTGATACGCTTTAACTTAAATTAGTCGTGTTGTCTAAGTTATTACATACATTTTCATGTGATTTTATATAAAAGTGAAGATATGTGCTAACCAACATGATTAGCTTTGTTTTGTAGGTTTTTGATGAATTTTGAGGAGCTAATCATGAGTTGGTGAAGTAGAGGCTTGGAGACGGAATAAACACGCAAACGTCGGCAAGGAGGCCCAAAACAGCCCACCTGCGCGTCGGCAACGTGCCATGGCAGGCAGGCTGCTCAAGACAGCCCCTGCAACGTTGGCAACGTGCCACGGCCGGGTGGCTCCGCGACCAAACTTGTGCAACGCGCCCCATGAGCGTGCCATCTTCTCTTGACAATGTCTTTGCGGGGCGATTTTTGGGATTTCCGAAGGCCTCAGCGTTTGGGCCGTGGCACCTTGGAGGCAATGCTCAGCGTTGCACTCCGTGACACGTTGCCTGGCTATTCCGGGACAAATTCCTACTATTATAAATAGCACACTTAGGTTTATTTTCACATATTCTGAGTTGGTGGAGCAAGAACGTGGGTTACGGGCGGTTTGGAGGACGAAAATTCTTAGGGTTTTCTCTGTCCCTTTCTTCTTCCTTTCAATTGTTTGCATGATTTCCATTCATTTAACGATGTTCAATCCACAAATGAGTGGCTAATTCCCTTTTTGCTGAGGTTATGAACTATTGTATTGAAATGTAGTTATTGATTATGGTTTATTTCATCTTTTCTTCTATGGTTGTTCTATTTAATTCTTGTTCTTACTACGTTAATATCGGCCAATGTTAATGTAAATCCAAAAAGTCCGGTTTCACCCGAGAGGGACAGAAACTGGAAAGTTGTGAATTAATAGGATATGATCTTTTCTTGGTTTCGGAAAATTGGGAATTGATTTACCTTCGAGGATAGAAATATGCATTTGAAAGTCGTATTAGTCATGTGTGGAATCGGTTTTGTATGGCTGGGAACATGAATTTCTTCTTATCACAGAAATGTAGGTGGAAGGTTCATGATTCTTAAGTTGGGTTAAATACGAGTTTTTAATCCATAGGCATAAGTTCAAACTAGCAACCAGGAGAAAAGATAAACCATGTACATCGATAGTTAGTTTCTTTACATGTTCTTTGTAGCATCAAGCATGCTCACATTAATAGTTGAGACTCACTTGTATAAATATTCTACTTTAGTATAAAAATATTTTAAAAAATATAAAAACTTTATTTTACACTGTTGTCTTCACTATCATAGTTTTAAGTAAATTAACACTTGAAAAGGTTCCACCTAAATAGTCCGGTCCTTATGGGTTCGACATTAGGTTCTTAAAAAGAGCCACTATATTACTTGCACGACCCGTACACTTGCGGGCTCACCAATAACTGAATCTGAAGAAGCTGATATAAACTGAATCAGGCTTTCTGTACTGATAGGGCAGGGTGTACCTGTAGACGCGACGGCCTGCTGTCTATAACTTAGTATATGAGCACATAAATAGATATACAAGTAGCAAGCAAGAGCCAATACCAACCCCCATAAGTCGGATGGCGCCAAGCAAGAAAATAATCTATATACCCCTTACCGGGTCGAAACCAGCCAAAAATAAGTCACTCCACGCATCTGCTAACTAGGAGCACCTCTGCCGACCCCTGGGTCTCCGCCTCAGCCATAGCCTCCGATATAAATAACCGTGTCTGAGTCGAAAGGACTCAGAATCTGTATTCTCATGTATGTCTGTTCCACACAGGCGTTTGCGCTCAACAGGGCTATTTGTCTTTATGTGCTGATCATCCTGATATGGGGAAAGCTTCATCCTATCTTCGTCCAAACTAGGGGCGGCATGCCACTCCTTGGGTGACGTAAACCCACCCGCTCGGTGGGCGACACGATTACCAACCCGGGCGGGGGCGCTCAATAAGATGCCCTCACAACAACATCAAGTCTCAACAAACAAATAGCACATATATATAGCAAGCATGTTTAACTGAAAAGTACTATCTGACTTCGATTTCTTATTACGATCTCTTTTACGTGTTTATACGATTCTTTCTTGTTTTAAAGCGATTACAGAAATCTTTATTTAGCGCATGGCTAATCGTAGCCAAGATACTATCTGTCTGAATGGCTAATCTGTAGCCAAGATACTGTCTGAATGGCTAATCTGTAGCCATAATACTGTTTGTCTATCTGATTTTACTTTACTAACTTTATTACTTAAAATTATATCTTTTTATTCTAACAACATGCTTGCTAATCATATAATAGGCTGAATGCGGAATGCTAACTCGCCCTTTGGCGCATGCTTTACTAACTTTCGGACTGAGTACGATACAGCAACGCAAACCAGATTTAGTGAACTTACTCAATACTCAACATTCAACTCCGAGAACTCAATTACAGGAGTTTACTATGATTTACAAGGCTAAGCTACTAACTACTTAGAAGCGGCTTACATACCTTGTAACCTCGATTATCCATTGTCGGGCTGGCTCAGTCGGTACTCCAGCTATTTCTCCCAACTACATTCATACACGTCAATTAGTACTAAATACAACACTATTCTAAGACTATATTTACTTTCAATATATTTATAGCCTAAACTTAGGCTTATCGAAAAAAGGTCGAAAACTTGCTATTTTTCGAAGGAAGTCCATAAGGGAGAAATATTCACTACGGCTAGGAGCACATTGATACTAGTTTGGAGCAATTCTACTTACCTTAGTCCGGTAGCTCGATGTTTTGTCGGCCGAATTTCGCAAAGCCAAAAATCCGTGGGAATGCTCCCTATTTGCTAAATACCTCGGTACACGAGGTTAATTTGGATTTGGACTACCTTTGACGGTGTAAACGGACGATATTTTTACTTCCTCTTCTTCTTCTCTCTCTGTTTTCTCACAATTTTTTTCTGGAAATTATAGGTAAGTGATCAATTAAAACCGAAATTAGGGCTTATATACTTGGGCCGAACGAGGCCCGACGTGTCACAGGAGCCAACGCGGTGGCTCCGCCTCCGTGACACGCTGCCATCGCGAAGGGGCTCTGCCCTGCTCCTTCCGCGATGGTTCGACATGTTTCTCGTCGATCTTTTCCCGGTGTTTTCTAGCATGTATGGCTTTCAAATATGCTTAACCAACACCTTGAATAGGCCATCTATGCAGGAATCTTCACGGGGTGTAACACCCGTGGGGACTCTTGAAATATTGGGGCAGTGTAGTCCACGAGTGGTGACCACGAGTCGTGTTGGTCACCAACCAAGAGTCATTGGGTCCCTCGTGATGACCATCTAGTTCGGGTAGTGCACCTCACGTGTGTGCCACAGTCGTGGTCGTGACTCTACGACCGGATTAGGTCACCATAAGGGATGACAACCAATTTTTGCTGCAAAGTTTTCAAAGGACCTTTCAGAATTCCTATCCTCTTAAACTTTAAATTATGTCGTTTCAAACATATTTTCAGACTTATTAGTGGGGTTAATCAATTTCTTTCCTTATTCCCCACTCGGATCTTTAGAAAACAGATCATAGAATTCTCTTAGGAACTCTCAAAAGAAAGAACTAGGGCAATCTACTTCTCCTCAAATTCTCAAGGAATTTGTCGGATTTCTTTACCAGGTATGTGGGAATTTAACAACGGAATAGTTCTTCCCTCGTGTTCCCAAATTTCTCCCTATTTCTTTACCGATTCTAGCCCTGATTTTCGAATGTTAAAATTTCTTAGTAATGTTTTGCTTAATTTATGTGAATTATTATTTTGTAATATTCAATATTTTTACCAGTTTGTGAAAGTATTGATGCTTATCCCTGTACATTAAGTTTAACCCTGTCCTTGATAGTAAAAAAGACTAGAATCTTTATCAGTGAACAAACCTTGAAATTTTCACGATTCTATATGTTGTGGGTTCCCAGGATTATTTTTATATGCTAAATTCTCAATTAGATACATGGTTGCCTAGTTTTAGTTAAAATGTGAGAATACTCAGTGTCAGTTAGAAATGTTGGCTGATCGGAGTTTGACCTACGAAATTTCTTGGTGTCATTAGGACCTCCTAGTTATCAGAATTAAATTCAAATTCGGTTTCATTGATCCACTATGCGGTCATGACACTCTAGATATACAACTCCGACCAGCCTTAGGACCCCAGTATCATATTTTAGTTTGTTCTGTAGATGGATTTATGACGCTTCTAGATAAGCAGCTCGACCCGGTCTTAGAAACAGTTGATCTAATCCAATAAGACTCTTAGGGTGTTTTGGACTCTTGTAACACTAACTAGTCTTGGACCCTAGTTTCAAGCTATCAGCCTAGTATTCAGTATAGGACTATCCAATGGGAGTAGGACTTAGCACCAGCGGACCGGGGTTCCAGCGCACCGGGTTCTCAGTTATGTTGCTAGCGTAGATTCTGATGTTTATTGGCCTGATTGGCCCCAAACTTTTGCGATCATCCAGTTCATGCCTTTATATACCCTGGAAAGGTGTATTGGGTCCTATTGATGGGGCTTATACATCGGACTCCTGTCTAGCTCACATGGTTATATGTTGGTTATAGACTCTCCCACTAGCCGGTTAAATCTAGTCTTAGTTCGGTTCGGTTCGAGATCGATATTCCAAACTTTATACATGCTTTGTCCATCGGACAAGGTCTTTTAGACCATCTGATATTTCCCATTATACAGTTCAGTAGCTAGTTGGTCATTGCATGTCTTTCAGTTTAACATTTCTTTTGTTATTTATTCCGTGTGTTATGTTCCTCTCACTTACTCGGTGCATTCAAAATGCCGACACATACTTTATCTTGTATCGTTTTATGTAGGTCTCGAGATTTGTTAGCCGATCGCTCATCGAGGACCTCAGCCTTATTAGTTGTTGATTCCTCATTCTCCGAGGACGGAGATTTATTGTTTCATTTATAATTTCATTTCCTTTATTTATATTTGGAGTTAGTTTGGATGCAAGAGGAGTTAATTAAAATCCTTGAAGGTTAAACTGAAATATAATGTGCTTATATAGATACTTACAAGCATAAATTAGTCCAGGCAAAAGAAAAATTCGAGTTTATCTAGGATCAGTTGCAAGATGATCCATTCTCCCAAGAGCTATTTGACAAAGAAAGAAATACTTTATTTGTAATTGAGAAATGGAATAATAATGGCAAATTTAGGTCTGAAAAAGTTTAGAAGCTTCCCGAATTTCTTGTTGTGATTCAAACAAAAGTGTTTCCATGCCCAATAGAATATTAGATCTAGTAGAAATGCTGTAACATCAATTTACACTGAGGATGGAACCAAAGTGATTGATCCGTTATGGATTGAACATGAATGAGTTCATTTTTGTTTCTCTTCTTAAATGGGAGCTGTTCTACTAAATTTTTGTTGTATGTATGAAATTCTTGTCTCACGGTTACCTAATAAAGAGATCTAATTCAGAAGTGACATATGAGTAGTATCACATTAGTGAAAGATATGCCAAGTGAAAAAGCACTAGGCATTGATTGATTTCCTGTGAGTTCTTTAGTAAGAACTAGTCTATTGTCAAGGATAATCTAATTGAAGATATTAAAGAACTCTTCAGAACAGGATACCTTCCTCCTATGATTAATACTACTGCCATAACCTTAGTTTCTAAGTTCTATCTCTCACACTAAGGTAAAATATTATAGACCTATAGTTTGTTGCACCACTCTCTACAAGGTTATTTCTAAGGTTCTCTTGACTAGAAGAATTAAACTAGTCATTGATGGTCTCATTAGTCATTTCCAATCTGCTTTCATTGAAGGAGAAGTATCTTTGACAATATCCTATTTATCCATGAATAATTCAAGTTCTATTCTATAAAATTGATTTCTCTCATATGTGTGCTAAAATTGGACCTCACAAAAGCATATCATACTCTAAAGTGAGAATTCTTTAGGAAAGTGCTATCAAATTTGGGTTTTTTCTGTCATGTTTGTTAAGTGGATAACCAGACAATGTTTCCTATTCACTAACTCTAAATGGGGGACTCGCTACTTCTTTCAAAGGAAGAGGGGAATAAGATAGGGAGATCCAATAACTTTATATGTCTTTTATTATTGTAATGGAGTATACGGGAAGAAAATTAGGTGAGCTACACAAAAATGGTGGTTTCTTTCATCTAAATGTAGACAAGAAAGTACACACATGTTGTTTTGCGAGATGATTTGCTAATGTATTATAGAGATGATATGATGTCAATCAAATTGATTAACGAGAAATTTCAATGTAATACTCGGAAACCCTTAGATCGGACTCGGGAGTTGAAATAGAGAAAACTAAAAAATTTGCACTAGGTCACAAGAATGGGTCGTTCTTGGACCAGATGGGGTAGACCACGAGTCGTGAAATGACTTGTGGTGGAGTATTAGACTTGATTTGGATTTGGGGTCATCACGGGAATGAACACCCGGAGTCGTGGTCGAGACCCCGCGACTCGTTGAGTCGGCCGTAGTCGATGTTGGAGGAGGATTAAAGGATTTTGGGCAGTGGAGATCAGGAGAGGTGACCATGACTCGTGGTCACCCCTGATGATTTGTTGGGTCCCTTGTGGGGTCCCCTTGAGGAATATAGGCAGTACACTCGACGAATGAAGTCCATGAGTCGTGGTCTGAGGTGATGACTCGTCCGAGTCCCTCGTTGGGACTAACGATCGATTTTTTCCGCTAATTTATTAAGGGCTTTTTCGTAATTCCTATGGACCTAAGGCTAAATTACGTCGTTTTAAAGCACCGATTATGAGGGTTTTAAAAAATTAAGCTATCCTAAGACACCATTCCATGCATGCAAGACTAGGAGGCTCTTAGAGGCGTCAAAGCTTAAATCCATCAGTTCTTACGCAATTTCTTTTAGGTGTTAAAAGGAAGACAGGAAAATCAATCAACCTAATAGTAAGGCTATGAGTGAAGTTCCCTCCCACTCTCCCATGCCAAGCCTTCTATCAATTCTCAGATTCTGCTACACCAATTTAAGTTCCATGATCCATGAGGTTTAATCTAATTCTTGTGAATTTCTACATGATCTATCTATGGGTCAATTCCTTTCATGAATTAAATCGTGTTTTATAATCTATGGGCAGATTTTATAACTATTTTGAATATAAATTATAGATTCAGTTTAAATCAAATCATGATTGGCAAATCATGCCCAATCATGCATGTTTTTATGAAAATCAAGTTATGATTTCTTTATGATCTTGTTGTCTTTTTAGCCCATTATGATTTATGACTTATGATAAAAGATTTCTATAAATGCTCGCTAAGTTTATGAATATCAAGTATATACATGTTTCACAAGTATGCATGAACCTCATGATTTATGAATTTATGATTATGGCCGTCTCACGGGCCTTATTCCATGGCTTGTTCACGTATTTTCAAGCATATTTATGATTATCATGATTTAAATAGTCCATGAATTTCATATATATTATCCTATGAGCACTATATATATTTTGGGAGTAGTATTTAACACCGAGTAGGTTCATGGCCTAGGTTTTGCGCCGAATTTTAGAACTATGTATTATACCATATGTCACGATGGGACCTCCCTTGATATAGTCCCCTTTGCCCAAATGGGGCCTTTCATGTGTGATATCACGCCTTTCATGATTCTACCCTTGGAAAGGTACGAACACCACCCCGACTAGGGGTTTATAGGTCGGGCTCCATGTGTGCTCATATGGGGTATCTCAGTTATAAAAATCTCCCACTATTACTAATGATTTATGTATGATATGATTATAAAGTTTGGCTCAAGTCATGTTTAATAAAGCTTTTTCTCTCACAGAACATAGGTGAATGATTTACAAATGTTTGAAACCTTGGGCCTTATGTTGCATTATGATATTATATTATGATTTCTGTGTTGTCCTACTCTTATGAACTTTATATTTTTAATTATCGGATTTTACTTACCTTGCATACTCGATACATTTCGAGACGACCACATACTCTATACTGTATCATTTCATGATACGAGGCTCCGACTCTCAGATTTAGCCTCGACCTAGCCAACTTTTGAAGTAGCACCAGTCTACATTGGTGTGTCCTTATCCCATCGAGGCCCCTCTTTTATTGGTTATGCGGGTGTATTTTCGGTTTGATTTCGAGTTAGTTGGGGGTCTTGTCCCATCAGCTCATCCGGTGATAGAGCTTTCTCGAACATAGTTCATTTTCAACTTTAAACGCATGTTATGTATTTCAAAGCTTATTCCATGTTTAGACTTCCGCTATATTTATGTATGTTGAATCTTTTGCTTCTATTGATTGAGTTAGTTGTATGTTCATGCCATGGGCCACGACTTGAAGTCCCTCGGGATTCCTTGTCCATGTCTCGATCTGAGCCCATGTTCGATATCGTGAAAAACTTGGTATGAGCCGGGTTTGTAGTGTCCTAGGGTATCAGAAAGCGCATTAAGTAGAGTCTTTTCATGGGTGTGAGGCATGTCACTTATGACAAAAGAGGCTATGAAACGTTTAGGAAATATCCCCTTCTTTCATGATCTCATAATACGTGGCGAAATGTCTATCTATTCTTCTAACCCGTGCGATATACATTTGCAGAATCATGCCTCCACGTCGAGTGAAAGGAAGGAGACATGGAAACGGCCATGAGAACGGCAACGGAAAGGGGCACCACCAGGCCCCACCAACCCATGAGGAGTATGCACTGAGCCAACCACCCATGCTGAATTTAAGGCAAGCTATACGAATCTTAGCACTAGAGTTGGCCTTGAGTCAATCAGCAAGAAGCGTCATCTCCCTAAGAATAGGAATGCAATGGCGTCTCAGGTCAGAGATTTTCTGAGGATGAACCCACTAGAGTTCCTTGGGTCAAAAGCAGATGAGGACCCGCATGAGTTCATTGATGAGATTCTGAAGATCACCCATGTCTTGGGTTGAAACGGGGGAGTGCATTGACTTGGCCTCTTATCGGTTGAAAGGAGTTGCACATATACGCACAAGCTTCGATGAAAGATAGTAGGGCCGTGGGAGCAGGCTATCAGTTGAGATGAGTTTCATGCTGCCTTTCTGGATCGGTTCTTCCCTCGTGAGATGAGGCTGTAGGTGGGTAAACGGTTTGTACATGGAGTGGCGAACCACCACGGATAAGAATTGTAGGATAAGCCATGTTTGCATAAGGACATGGATTTTTCCCCATAGTTTTGCACGCCTAGCAGATGGAGGCAGTGTATCAGAGGGACAAAGAGGCCAAGAGGGCCGGAACCCAGAGACAATTACGGGGACTTCTGACCTAGATTGGGGGTGGACATCGCCAACAATTTCATTACGGAGTCTTTTTGCTCGGCACCATCATCGGCTAGTACCTTCTACACCAAAGGGATGGTCAAAGTGGGACCTCAGATTGAGGGGCCAGGGTAGCATACGGATCGTCGTACCTTCCCAGCCTATGTGAAGTGTGACAATAATCACCAAGGGAGGTATTTAGTTGGCTGAATGCTTGTTTTGGTTGTGGCAAAATCGGACATAGACCCGAGGATTGCCCTTGACCGGATCGAGTGGTGGGCCGTACGCCAGCCGCCAGTTTAGTAGCTCCAACAACACGTCCCTCTCAATAGGGTGCTTTGACTAGTTCAGCTACCGGCCAGCGCCAGAACAGATTTTATGCCCTTGCGTACCGATAGGAGCAGGAAACTTCCCCGATATAGTTGCGGTATGTTGCGAGTTTAAATCTTGATGTATATGCTTTGTTAGATCTAGGGGCTACCTTGTCTTTTGTGAAACCTTATGTGGCTAGTAGTTTCGGAGTCAGTCCCAAAATCTTGTAAGAACCCTTCTTAGTCTCTACTCTAGTGGGTGATTCGGTTGTAGCTAGATGGATGTATAGAAAGTTGCTCGCTTACAATGCTTTAGAAATTCAACTCAGTAGATCTAGTAGAGTTAGCCATGACCGATTTTGATGTTATTCTCGACATGGATTGGATATTTGAATGTTATGCTTCAGTTAATTATAGAACCCATACGGTAGAGCTTCGATTTTCGGTGATCAAGTCTTAGAATGGAAGGATAGTTCAACTGTGCTGTGGTCATTTTATTTCCTATCTTAAGGCGGAAAAGATGATTTCTAAAGATTGTGTGTATCATCTAGTTAGGGTGGATGCTACGTCCGGGACCCCGACTATCCAGTCAGTTCCAATGGTATGTGAGTATCCATAAGTGTTCCCGGATGATTTGTGGGTATTCCTTGAAAAATGCGTTTTGGTATTGACCTTCTACCCGACATGCAACCTATATCTATTCCTCCTTACATAACGGCTCCAGGTGAGCTAAAGGAGTTTAAAAATTAGTTGAAGGACCTGTTAGACAAAGGGTTCATTAGACCTAGCAAGTCTAGATGGGTGCACCGAGTTCTTTTTGGTCAGAAGAAAGATGGCTCTCTTCATATGTGTATTGATTATCGGCATTTAAACAAGGTCACCATCAAGAATAGGTACCCTCTACCCAGGATTGATGATTTTTTTGACTAGCTTCACGGTGCCAAAGTGCTTTTTGAAGATAGATCTCGGGTCTAGATATCATCAACGGGAGGTTCGGGAGAGTGACATTATGAAAATAGCCTTCAAGGCTTCGGTATCATCACTATGAGTTTATAGTTATGTCTTTTGGACTAATGAATAATCCTGCAGCTTTTATGGACCTGATGAATAGGGTGTTTAAGCCATATCTAGACATGTTCGTGTCGTGTTCATTGATGACATCCATATATACTCTCGGAGCAAGGAGGAGCATGTCGCTTGTTTAGTCAGTGTTTCAGACTTTGAAGGATCGTCAATTGTATGCAAAATTCAGCAAATGTGAGTTTTGGTTAAATTCTTTAGCGTTCTTGGGTCATGTGGTGTCTAGTGAGGGTGTGCGGTAGACTCACGAGAAGACAGAGCGGTGAAGAATTGGCACGGACCGATGAATCCCTTCGAATATCGGGGAGTTTCTTGGGCTTAGTTGGCTACTATCAGAGATTTGTTAAAGTTTTCATCTATTGCAGCATCGATGACTTGCTAACCCAGAAGAGGTAAAGTTTCAATAGTCGGAGGCTTATGAGAAGAGCTTCCAAGAGTGAAGGCTCGACTCACCTCAACCTCGTGTTGACCCTACGAGGGTACCGTGGTTATGCTGTATATTGTGATGCTTCTAGGATCGGACTTGGGTGTGTACTGATGCAACACAAAAAGTTGTAGCCCCTTCTTCTAGACAGCTGAAAGTGCATGAAAAGAACTACCCGACTTATGATCTCCGAACTAGCGGCAATGGTATTTGCCTTGAAATTATGGAGACACTATTTGTACAAGGTTCATGTAGATGTGTTTACGAACCACAAGAGCTTACAATATGTGTTTACCTAGAAGGATCTAAATCTATGGCAAATGAGGTGGTTAGAACTACTTAAGGATTATGATATGAGTGTGGTTGCCATGCGGGGCTGAGAGCCAATACGTGTAGACGCCTTTGTAGACTCTCTATGGAGAGTGTGTCCCATGTAGATAAGGGAAGAAGAGTTGGTAGAAGGACGTGCATCGATTTGCAAGATTTGGGGGTTTTTTTGGTTGACTCAACTGATGACGATGTTATAGTTCGGAAACGGTCAGTCGTCCTTGGGGACTAATGTAAAAGCTAGAGAAGATGAAGAGGACCTCAGCTTTTGGTAAAAAGTTAAAGAGAGCCGTTTAGAATCAGAAGGTAGGGTCTTCTCCAAAGGGGGAATGGTGTGCTTGCTACCAGGGGTCGCTTATATGTTACGGATGTTGATGATTTAGGAATCGGATGTTGCACAGGCTCGTATTGGATCTAGGTATTCTGCCATCCTGGTGCCACCAAGATGTATCGTGACCTACGGGAAGTCTATTGGTGGAATGGCATGAAGAAGGACATAGAAGAATTTGTGGCTAAGTGTCCAAACTGTCAGCAGGTGAAGGCTAAGCACCAAAGACCTGGAGATGTACTCCAAGATATTGGAATTCCTACTTGGAGTGGGAAGAGATTAATATGGACTTAATAACGAGGTTTTCCTCATACTCGTCGACAATATTACTCAATTTGGGTAGTTATGGATAGGTTGACCAAGCCACTCATTTTCTACCGGTCAAAACAACTGATTCAGGGAAAATTATGCCAAACTATACATTTGGGAGTTGGTTCGATTGCATCTAGTTCCCTTGTCCATCATATGGGAGCAGTACTCAATTTACCTCTTAGTTTTAGAGGTCGTTTCAAAAATTTGGGTACTCAAGTCAAGCTAGTACAACATTTCACCCGCAAACGGATGGTCAAGCGGCGCGGACAATTCAGACTCTCGAGGACATGTTGAGAGCATGTGTGATTGACTTCAAGGGTAGTTGGGATGACCATTTTGCCTCTTATCTAGTTTGCGTACAATAACGACTACTGTTCTAGCATTCAGATGGCTCCGTTTGAGGCTCTCTATGGGCGGAGATGTAGATCGCCTATTGGCTGGGTTACAGTTGGTGAAGCTGCAATGGTGGATCGGATTCGGTCCATGAGGCTATGGAGAAGGTTCGGCTCATATAAGACATGTTGAAATATTAGCTCAAGGTCTCAAAAGTCCTATGCCGAGTGAGAAGGAGAGAATTAGAGTTTGAGTGGATGATTGGGTGTTTCCAAAGGTGTCTCCATAAAGGAGTGATGAAGTTTGGATGAATGGAAAACTCAACCCATGTTATGTTGGCCCTTACCGGATTGTGGCTTGGTTGGCAAGGTGGCATATCAATTGAAGGTTCCCTCAAAACTAGCTTTCGTTCATTACTGTTTTTCATGTATCGCTCTTGAAGAGTGTTTGGGTGATCTAGCTTTGTGGTTCCGGTGGAGAGTGTGGGTGTGAGACAGCCTTGAAACATGAGAGATTTTGGTGGAGATATTGGTTAATCGGGTTCGGAGGCTAAGGAACAAGAAAGGTATCTTGAGTAATAGTTTTATGGAGGAATTAGCATATTGAGGGAACTACACATGGGAAGCTGAAAGAGAATATGATGGATAGATACCCACACCTATTCCCTTCAGACTCTGTTTCAGTTTGGTATCATTTTGCCCTAGTACTCTATATAGTTTCATGTTCGAGTTCATGTGCTCAAGTTTCTTTTGTGTCAGGTATATGTTTGTATGGTTTGTGAATTCAGTTTAGCCATGTAGTTTAGTTTGGAGGTAGTTATTCCGTCAGTTTTCATCTTAGATTGATTAGTATTTGAATATGATGATTACATTTCTATATTTTTGTATGTTTTCAATATTTGAGGATGAATGTTACCAAGGGGAGATATTATAATGCGAAAACCCTTAGATCGAACACGAGATTTGAAATGGAGAAAGTTGAAAAATATGCACAAAGTCAGGAGCAGGTTCATTACTAGACCCGTGGGGTAGACCACGAGTCGTGAAGTGACTTGTGGGAGTATTATACTTGAGTTGGATTTGGGGTCATCTCACGATCATGACCACGAGTGGTAGTTCAGACCCACAACTCATTGAGTTAGTCGTGATCAATGTTGGAGGGGTCAAAGTTTTGGGAAGTGGAGATCACGAGAGGTAATACAGTTGTTGTCACTAACGATTCGTTGGGTCCCCTTGAGAAAGATGGGCACTGCACTTTCGATGAATGAAGGCCATGAGTACCGTGGTCCAAGGTGATGACTCGTCCGGTCCCTCTTTGGGTGGTAGTCGATTATTTTCTGCTAATTATTAAGGGATTTTTCTTAATTCCTATGGCCTTAAGGCCTAAACTACGTCATTTAAGCTTAGTTATGAGGGTTTTAAAGTAAGAAACTAACTAAGCCTTACCATTATATGCTTCAATACTAGGGTCTCTTAGAGGTGATTAAAGCTTAAATCCATCAATTCTTCTACAATTTCTTTTGGTGTTTAAGGAAGAGGGAAAATCAATCAGCCAGATATGTGAGGCTATGACTGAGAGTTTCCTCACTCTCATGCCCAAACTTCTATCAATTCCATGAGATTCTACTTCTACAATTTAAGTTCCATGATCCATGGGTTTAATCTAATTCTTGTGAAATTTCTCTGTAGTCTATCTATGGGTCAATTCCTTTCATGAATTAAATCATATTTTATGACCTATGGGCAGATTTTATAATTATTTTAAATATAAATTATAGATTCAAGTTTAAATCAAATGTACCTAATCATGCATGTTTTTATGAAAATCCAGTTATGATTTCATTATGATCTTGTTGTCTTTTAGCCCATTATGATTGATGACTTATGATAAGATTTCTCTCAAATTCTCATTATGATTTATGAATATCAAATATATAATATTTCACAAGTATGCATAGACCTCATGATTTATGAATTTATGATTATGGCCGACCACAGGGCCTTATTTCATGCTAGTTCACGTATTTTCAAGCATGTTTATGATTATCATGATTTAACTTGTCCATGAATTTCATGTATATTATCCTTTGAGCACTACATATATTTGGGAGTAGTATTTGCTTACCGAGGTAGGTTGACTCGTCGGGTTTTGCCTCCCGAATCTCAAACTACGTGCTACCGTAGGTCACGATGGGACACTCCCTTGAGATAGTCCCCTTTGCCCGAATGGACCTTTCATGAGTGATATCACCGCATTTCATGGTTCTCCGCAGCAGGTACGAACATCCTCCCGACTAGGGGTTTACAGGTCGGGCTCCATGTGTGCTCATATGGGGTATGACAGTTATAAGAATCTCCCCTTTGTTCCACATGATTTATGTATGATTATGATTATATACTTTGGCTCAAGTCAAGTTTAATAAATCTTTTCTCTCGTGAGCATGATTATGAATGATTTGTGAATGTTTTGATACCTTTATCCTACGTTGCATTATGATATTTATGTGTTGTGATCTTGTCCTACTCTTATGAACTTTTATTGTTTTAATTGTGCATTTTACTTACCTTGCATACTCAATACATTCAACGTATTGACTGCATACTCTATGTTGTATTGTTCCATGATATAGGCTCGGTGCTCGGATTCGGCCTTTACCTAGCCCAGGTCAATCTCGTTGGTGAGTCCTCATCTATCGGGCCCCTCTTTTATTCGATTATGTAGGTGTATTTTCGGTTTCAATTTCAGAGAGTTAGTTGGGATCTTATACATCATCATCCAGTGAGTAGAAGGCTTTCTCGGACATAGTTCATTTTCATCTTTTAAACGCATGTGATGTATTTCGAGACCTTATGCCATGTTTAGACTTGGGTTATGTTATGTATGTTGAATTTTCCGCTTTTATTGATTGATTTAGTTGTATGTTCATTCCATGGGTTGACTTAGAGTCCCTCGGGGTTCCTTGTCCTGTGTCTCGGTCCGCGCCCATGTTCAGGTCGTGACATTCAAGTATTTTATTTTTCATCTAATCTTCAAGCTATTATTGATAAAGTGCAATCTATATAGACTGGGGTTTGGATCACACAAGACATTTTGGAGAGTTTGGGATTCAATGCGAGTACACTTCCATTCATGTTTAGGAGGGTACCTACGGGTTTTAAGCTAGCAATTCACCAATATATGCTTCTTATTGAGAAAATTACATATTTTCTCTGTTCACATCAACTTTTATGTTGATGCAGCTAATCAAGTTAATACTCCATGAAATTCGGACATATTGAGCACAAATCTTTATTTTCCCTAATACAGTCTGAAAACTAATTGAAACAATCCTATAACTTTTAATATGGAAAGAAAAAAATCTTTGGTCTCTTGGGAGAAGGGTGTCTTCAAAAGTTGCAGGAGGTCTAAATATTTTGATCTTAGCATTATGGCACAAATTAGTAATTCTAAAGTTACTATAGAATGTAGCTAGAAAAAGAATTGTCTATGGATACATTATTACTACATAAGCGGAAGGACACGGAAACATTTCTAGTAGCGTAATCTTGCTTCTTGGGTTGTGAGGAAAATTCTTGACACTAGAGGACTTCTTATGTAGCACCACAACTTTCAATAGAACTTAAAAAACAAATTACTTGGTGTTCATAGAGGTATTGCCTTTTCAATCAAAAGATGTCCATCAAGGCGATGCCCTGACACCCTAAAGTAGAATTGAAGAGCCTCATGCTAGCATTCACCCAGATAAAGAAAATTCAATCCTTTGCATTTGCTTCTGTCTCAGAAACTAGCCATAATGGATTTAATTTTAAAAATTTATTCAAGTGCCTTTAGATTCTATTTTTTTTTTATGGACAGGTGTAATACCCTAAAAGTACCTAAGATCGAGATTTAAGGCATGAAATAGAGAAATAGCTTAAATTACAACGACTCATGAGAATAATTTGTCGGGTGAATCATCAAGTTACCTAAAGAATCATTAGGTAGGAAAAGTTGGTCAAATGTTTGGTTTAGAGTCTTAACGACTAGGGAAAAGAACCGTTAAGTGTAATGACGAATCGTTAATTGGAGGAGTCAGAGAAGATAAGAAAATTGAAAATTTTCTTAGGTAAAATCAAGGATGGCATGTAGCGACCCGTCAAATCCTCTAATGGGTTACTATGTGACCCGTTATGACTGCCAGGATGAATTTTTCAGCCGAGTCATTAAAGGTACTTCCATGCTTTTTATGTATTTTACTCCTAAACTATGTCATTTTTAAAATCTTAGAAGGGTGTATTGTAGGGTTTATTTTTTGTAGCCCTCATTCTACTCCTAATACCTCAAGTTGAGATCAAGTCTCTCAAACTCTCAAGCAATCAGATTCCTCCTTCTTCTCAAATTCTTTTGGATTTCAAATCCTTGCAAGGTCTCTTCAAGCCCAGGTATGTGGGGTCATGAATGGGGATTTCTTCCACCATCATACCCAATTTCAATTCAATTTCATAATTCAAGTCTCCGATCATGTTTTGTGGAAATTCTAGGGTTGGAGCCAAATTTGATAAAATCTCTCATGATCTTCTATGAATTCTATTCTCTTGTGATTCAATCCATGATTTATGATCATGATTGCATGTTTTTTTACAAGTATATCTTACTAACCTATGATTTTTCATGTTATGATTATTTACTCAGTATGTATGATTTCATGAATCTTAAGCTTATGTATTATGACCGAATCAGTGATGTTGTTTTCATGGCTAGTTCACATATGTCTAGTATGTTTATGATTTTTATGATTTTCAAATAGACAATGTTAAACTAAGTATGTTTCATGATTATGTCTATAGAAATATACATATTTTGGGAGTACTCTTTATATGAGTAGGTCGGAGTTCGCGCACCCGGGTGTACGCGGTGGCATAGCCGGAAAAATCATGAAGGGTATTCAAGTATTACATAGTGAAAAATAATTAATGAATAGTATACTGAAAACTTTAAAATCAAACTATCCAATGCTTTAATAATTAATTTTTTGGGGGAATGAATGTATCAAAAGCGTAATATTTAACTCTAATAAGTTCATGTTTAATTTAATATGAAGTGAGCAAGAGATAGAGCGAAAAAAAAGAGAGAGGAGAAAATTTAACCTAAATGAAATTTCAAACATTCAGCGATCTAGTGAAAACAATAATAACAATAAGACACAAAAATGGAGAGCAGAATCGTATGAGATTTTTTAAAAATTCTTTGTAAGAAACCTTTTAAGCTTTAAATTTTAAGCTGAGTTATAGAGAACTTTTAAGATTTGTTATTAACTTTAAAATAAATAATTACTTATAAGTTTTATTTAATAATTTTAACGTAAAAGAACATTGTTGTAGATCTCTAATTAAAGAATTATTTTAATTTTAGAATATTAATTTTAAAATTATTTAAGAAACAATAGATTTATGAATTATTATACCACAAAATTGTATAGATAATAAAAAATATATTTAAAAAGAAATTAATTATTCTTGTTTAAATGACAAGTTTTTATCCACAACTTTTTATCTAGGAAATATGAGCTATTTTAATAATGTAAAAAGAGACATAAAAATGCAGCAATAGGGATTTGAACTTTGTGTGCAAGCATGCTTGCCTTTTCCAAATCGCTTACACCGTTGAGCTAAGAACTTAGTTGATTAAGGGTGTTCAGAACATATTATTTAATCATATAAAGTAGGATTTTATTTATATACACCGTATAATTTTCAAACGACCTGGATACACTGTAGCTCCACCATTGGGTCTTAGAACTACGTGCCACCAAAGGATAAGGGGGTCTTGTAGTTGAGAGTATCTCAGTTGCCCCCTAATCTAAGGGTCCTCACTAGTTGAGAGTGTCTCCCTTACGCTCTTGGGTTGATGATTATGAATGATATCATGTCTTTATCGTTCTTTGCCTTTGGAAGGATTAGGACAACTTTGCCAACTTGAGTGAGAAAATTGGGCTCATGTGCTCATTCATGTTGGTGTCGGTTATGAGAATCTCTCATTATTCCTCACGTTCTAAGATATTCATGATCGGAAATTTATGTTATCATATTTTACAATATGATTAACCTGTTGATGGTTTATGAGCTTTTCTTACTATTTCAACATATTGAATCATATGATTTGCTTTAGAAACCTTAGGAGTCATTATGTTTCAACTTATGATGAATATCTCATGTCTATGAAATATCTCCACGATCCTTACTATTATGTTTTACTTACCTTACATACTAAGTACATTCAAATTTTGACCGCATAGTTCTATGCTATATCATCTCATGATTAGGTTCGGGTGATCGAGTTTCAGCCCTGGTGTTAGCTTCGCTCGAGCTTCGGTCCAGTCCATCCCGGCTTACGCGAGTTCTCATGATCACGAAGATGTCGGTTGTTTTACATGTTATTTCTTCTATGTTTTTGGTTTTAGATATTGGTAGAGCTAGTTGGGGATGTTGTCCCATCAGCTTATCTATTGTCCAGGTAAAGTCCTGCACCCTGGACGCAATACAATACTTGGTTCCACAAGTGACCCCAAGCTAATCCATGACATAACATCACACTGGTATATTGAATTAAACATAGTGGAAGCTAAGAAAAACATAGCTAGATAAACTTTTCTAAAAATACGACATGTCTGATAAACTCTACAATTTATGCAACAAGTGCAAAAGCTGTTGGTCAATACTATTCTGAAAGCCATTGAGAAGAAGCCCGGCGAGTTATTAGGACAAACCCCCAGCTAACTCTAACATCTAAAAGCAAGAAACTAAAATAGAAATAAATTCTCATCCTCAAAGATGACTCACCAAAGATATTCTTTCTTGAAAATCGGCGGAAGGAGACTATTAGCGATATTATTTGTGAACCTGCACCTATATACCATAATACGATACAATATGAAAAATATGCATCAGTACTTTGAATTTACTGGTAAGAAGTAAGTAAAAACGGTAGAAATACACAAGCTGATGATAAGCTTGAATATAAACGTAATAGTGCAACATAGGTGCGGCGAGGATTATAACAATATGCTTAGTACCGAATAAATTCAATCTAAACCAAAACTGAGACTATGCGGAACTGAAATGATAGGTAGGAGATTCTATTAACCAACATATAACCATGTGAAGTAAATGTGGAGTTCGATATATATGCCCCATCGATAGGACCCAATATACCTTGATAGGGTATAAAGGCATGACTAGTGTCATCACGATGCGAGGTCATTCGGGCTAATAACCCACGGAGGCAACATAGTTTTGGGAACTTGGGTGTACTTCGAACCTTGGTCCGCTTGGTGCTAAGTGCTACTCCCTTTGGAAATCCTAGCGTGATTGCTAGGTTGATAGCTCAAACGCCCCGATGTCCCAAGACTTAAGTTAGGAAGTACCACTGAGTTTGAAGGACCGGGCGAAACTAATGGTTCTAAGACTGGCCAAAGATTCTTTATCTTAGAGCGTTTGCTTGTCAAAAGAACAACCTGATAACTAATAACTGAGACTACGAAGTTGCAATTCTCAAGAGATTGAATAGTCAATTTGATCGGATGATATTTTGCGTAAGACGTTGAAAATACTAAATGTGTGAAATTTGTGAACTATGGGTAGATCAACTTTCAAATCAAATAATTGTATTATCATGGTGATGAAGGGGACTATCATAATCAAGTAATATTCGTATTTGGATAATTATGCAAGACTCTTCAAATCATATTTTATAAATTAGGGCAAAAACACATATTTCATGGAAAGAGATATCAACATGAATTATAATAGAAATAACCTTTGAGAATCATGAGAATTATAACAGAACGAACTCCATCAATCTAGCCGAAGAAGACAACCTAACTTTGACACTTAAAAGGGCTAAGTGATAAAGTTTTTATGAGGTTTCAGGGCACAAGGGAAGAGCAATTCCTTTGTTGAAATCAATACCTAGAGTTGAAATTCTTGGAAGAACCTTGAGAAATTGTAGAGAAATTTGAGGAGAACTAAAACCCTTGTTCTTGCTCTAGGAGAAGCTGTTTGAGTTTTTTCATACTGAACTTGAGAGAATGAGGAATGAGAGAACATTGACTAACTCCCTAAATCTGCTGATTTTAACCCCAAAATGATGTAGTGTAGGCATTAAAATAATGAGAATTTACTAAAATGCCCCTAAGAGAATCAAAAAACTGCCTATCGAATCCAATGGATGCAATGAGTCATTGGTTGATACCATATTTCGTTGGAATTTATTCATTGGTCCTATAACAAACTTTCATGCCACTAGAAATGAACAACGGAAGGAACAGCTGGCATTGGATGAACTAGCGGGTTATTGGATTCCCTCGTAGTCAATGGAAAAGTTTTGAACAAACACCTAGACTCCTACTAACGGGAGACACAATGACTCATTGGTTCAAAAAATGGGTCGTTGTCACCACTCTATCCTAACCCCACTAAGTTTTGAATAATTTTTAGGCTTGGCTACAAGAATGAAACAATGACTCATCGTGTGAAGCAGGTCATTATTGCCACCCAGTTTCCACCACTAGAAAAGGGATTTCTCATGTTCTCAAGCTTCTCCAACATCTCAACAGGATGGGTCTTTGGTCTCTTCCATAACCCATTACTAGTCTTGTTGGTTATGGAAAAGAAAACTTGCTGGACTGACAACAGCTTAGATAATGGATCGTTATTGCCCGACTAGCGACTCGTTGTCTAGATTGTTTTGAGATAAAAGTTTTGGTTTATTTTCATACTAAATCTGGGTTTGGTCTCGAACTTTGGGGTGTTATCTATAACTAGCGGCTTTTCAAGTAGACATATGTTGATGTTTAGCGATGTTGACTTGTAGTCCGTTTATGCTTTATAAGGTTCTAAAATTCCACTAAATTATATATACTTAATCATGCTATGTATGTTCCATGGGTTAGCTTGGACTCATTCATGTTTCTAGGTCTTATTAATAGCGGTCAGGGGTCCATGCTTGGGTCGTGACAACAAGCAATAAAAACTTTTGGAAACTTATTTTTAAATTTTAGGTTCTCATTATTTATGGGCCACACTTGTTCATGGATAGTTTATAGTAGAACCATTGGACATTGAAGAGAAAGTGAAATGGGCATTCCAACAAGCTAAGAAGAATGTGAAATCGATGTTATTATCAGTGGTGTCATTTTCATGGATGCTGCTAATATAGATAGAAAAAAATGAAATTAGATTCCACCAATTTTAGATTCAGAGCTGATCATAGATGCAAAAAGTTTTCTACATTTACTTATTAGAGGAGTCAAGACAACCAAGTGAAACAAACATAAATGATCTAGACTTTTTTCCCGAGTTGTATCATAGTTCATGTGCACCATTTATAGTATAAAGTTGATCATAGGACTTATACTGCCTATTAGTATCTTTAGTTGAATAGTATATGATTGAATTTTATTCTTTTGATGTATTGAGTGGATAACTTCTCTTCTCTCTACGGTAAATAGTTTTTGGTATGTGTATATGTGTGTTTATCTACAAAAGAAAAGAGAGACATGCACAGAAATCCTGCTAAAGCTCCTAAACATGTTACAATATTCAAAGATATCTCTAAAATCAATTATGATGATAAAGTTTAGAACTTTAATCAATTCTCATTAATTCCTACCATTTTTATAAAGCTAAGGTTCCAAGTCAAAATTCATGTTTCTATCAAATTTGGGAATCCCTAAATGACCAGACACATTTAAATAGAATACACAACCTCCAATTATCCCCTAATTATTGTAAACAATCAGGGACTTACCTCTCAAAGATTTCTCAAAATTTCTCCTTAATGATCTTGAACCATTTTCTTGAAATACGGGGGTTAAAATATTGAATCTCATGTTAATACTTTTAATTCAACATAGTAATCATGAATATTGAGTTGAAACTCTAGTTATATGATTTAGGAAATCTCTAAGGTGTTTTATCTCTAAAAAGTTGGCTAAATGAAGTACGATTAAAATTCCAAAGCTTATTATTGTAAGTGTCAGGGGACTTACCTCTAAAATATTTCCCAAGAAATCCTCCCTTAATGATGTTAAACCATTTTCTTTAAATGTAGGGACTAAAATGTTGAATCTTGTATTAATACTTGTTAATTCAACATAATAATCAAGGGTATTGACTTGAAACTCCCCTTATATGATTTGGAAAAGCCCTAGGGTGCTTCTCTCTAAAGTTGGCCAAATTGAAGTACAATTAAAGTTTCAAATTTTTTCCTATCACGCGTATATATAATGGTGCTTGTTCTATGAAATGATATATATATATATATGCCCTGCTTGCTTTTTTGTGCATTTCAAATGCATCTTGAAATAGCACAAATTTATGTGGTATGCGACATACATATTGCATATACGAATTTGAAATTGGCCTTCAATCCCTTCTTGCTTTTTTCCAACTTGAAATATTTTGTACACCTAGTTCAAGATTAGATATCATCTTTGGCACATACTCACCCATTATTTATCACGTTTTGAGATCCAAATCCACAAGAAATTTAGTAGTTCAACTTAGCTCAAATTTCTTGAGTGTTACATTATCTCCTTAACAAATATTAGGTCTTCGAATAATGTATTCTAGCCTAAAAATTTTACTAACTAAAAGATTCCAAAAATAAATTCAGCAAAGTGGATTTTATCACTGGAGTTATCCAAGAATTTAGAGCTTGACTAACAACCTTACAATAACAATATGATACCTCACGGGGACATCCACCATCAAAATTATCAAGTTCCAACACAAGTAAGAAATATCACTCCTTTAATCAATATTTGCAAAAAATGCGGTAGCTAAGAGGTTTATGACATCTCTTAAATAGGGACAAGTGAGGATATCTATTTTTCAGGTCCTCTTCTGCTAAGTTGCTTCGGTGATATTCTAATTACACCACAAGACTTTAATTAGTTCTCAACCTTCTAACTTGATGATCTAGGAGCCATTATAGGTTCTCTTTTAAGACAACCCTTCATTTATTTCAATTTCCTCATGAGGAAGGATATGAGAAGGATCAAACATATACAATCTCAACATAGACACATGATGGTAAATTCAACTCATAAGCCACTTTTCCAATCTTCATAACAATTTCAAAGGGACTAATAAATCGAGGACTAAACTTGCTCTTTGTACTAAAATGCATTACACCTTCATTAATGAAACTTTAGTCTTCACAGTAAATTCTAGCTCATAATGCCTCATGTATGTATAGAATTTTTAACTTTTAGTTGTCTTGAGTTGACGCATAATGATATTCACTATCTAAATGGCTTCATGAATTGAGTCAGAACTAATAATTCTTCTCCCGTTGGTTCGAATTAACCAATAAAAGATCTACAACAATGCCTATAAAGTGCTTCATAAGGACCATTTGGATATTAGCTTGATAATTGTTATTGTAAGCAAACTTCATGAGATATTCATCCCAATTACCTCTAAAATAAACCAAACATCTCTCAACATATTCTTGAGAGTTTGAATGATCCTCTTTGCTTGCCCGTCTATCTAGGATGAATGTCAATGCTCAAACTGACACTAGCCCCGGACCTTATTGGAAAGATTTCCAAAAATGCTTGATAAATTGCATGCTCTATCAAATATAATGAAGCGTTGGATTACCCGTATTCTTGAGTTTGAATAATCACTTTGGCATAATCTGTCTATGGTGAGCGACAATGCTCAACTGACACTAGTCCCATACCTTATTGGAAAGATTTTCAAAAGTGAGCAGTAAATTGCATGCCTATGTTGAACATAATAGATGTTGGAATACCTTGCAACCTCACTATCTCATTCAAGTATAATTTAGCATAGTGGGTCACAATATTTATTGTCTTCACAAGAAGAAAATGTGAGGATTTAGTAAGCCTATCCATAGTCACCCAAATGGAGTCATACTTGGTCTTCATGAGGTAAACCTATTAAGAAGTCATGTTAGTCATCTCCCACTTTCATTATGAAATTTTAATGTTACAGACCCAGCCCACTAGATCATTGGTTCTCGAATTTAACTTGTTAACAATTCAAACACCTAGCCATGAAGCTAGATATATCCATTTCATGCTCTTCCACCAAATAATTTTTATTTCAAATCTTTATACTTGGTGGATCATAGATATGGAATATTTGGAATAGATGTCTAACACTCCAAAAAGATACTAGACCAGACGAGACTTAAAATATAACCGAGGGAAAGAAACCAAAAAAGCTTCCCCCAAAATGACTCGTCGAGGCGAGTCATTGTCGAGAACAACGACCCATTAAGACAGTCTTTAGTTGCCCGCTGCAGATGTCTTCCTCAGATTCAACGAGCTATATAATGACCAATTGTTAGAGGTAATGAGTCATCATTTTTCCCATTCTAACAATGTCCAGTCTAGTCAAAACCTTCCCCAGAACCATGAGCCAAATGATGAGTCGTTGGAAGAAGTAACGACTCATCCTATTAAGCAGATTAGTTGATATTTAAAAAAGGTTCAAATCGCCCCGATAACCACGGGTGGAAACAATTTCCCGTTGTATCATCTAACAAGTCGTTCTGTCCGTCCGTTGGCAGAGGTTCGAATTTTAAATAGCTCAAGTGGCATTTGGATTCGACGACCCATCATGCCATTCAACCAGTCATCCTTTATAGCCGTTGTTTGAGGGTCTAGAAAGTGGAATTTGACCCAGGACCAATGCGCCCAACGAGTCATGGTCACCACCAATGACTCATTATGTGACCCGTTGGATCCTAGCGACAGTTTTTCAAACGTTTTCTCTAGGGGTATTTTTGTAGCTTTCCACTATTTTAATCCCTAGATATATAATTTGGGACTCTAAGGGAGCAAATTAAAGGGGTTTCCTAGTATAACCTCTCTATCTTTCCTAATCAACTCATAAACGGATCACACCGCGGCCAGTAGGAACTCCGAGACTTCTCTCTCTTAAGTCAAGAACTAGGGTTCTATTCTCATCCAAATTCAAGATTCTTTTTAAGAGATTTATTCTATAGGTATGTGGGACTTCAATAAGAGTTTCCTTTCATCCTTGTGCCCCAATATTTCAGTAATCCTAGCCTTGAAGTTCTAGAAATCATGACTTCCGGGTTTTCCTTCCTAATCATTTAATTTTCCTACTTTCTCTATGATGTCAGACTTTCATGATTAGAATTATATCCGTATTCATGATAGTACTTTTAGTTATATATATTACCCACATGATCTTGAATTTGACATGATTTTATCATGGAATTGTGCTTTGCTGCTTCACAGTAGTTTTATCATTTAAGTACACTTAGTAATATAATATTATCGGTAATATGTATGTTGTGTTATCGAGTTTATCATCATGTTAGAGTGTTCTTTAGGCTTGTCTCATGACACTTTTAGATAAAGCAACTCTGACAAGTCTCAGAACACTAATTTCTTTCAGGTCCTTTATGCTCTCAGGACACTTCTAGATAAGTAGTTCTGACCCAGCCTTAGGAAACCATTTTCAACTATTAGTATAGTTCAATATTTATATATGTACATCAGTTATGTGTATTTAGTTGGGAGTAGTACATAGCACTAAGCGGGCTAAGTTTCAAAGCAGCTAGGTTCCACACAGACATGTGCCACCATAGGATTTAACCCGAATGGGTTTTTACAGTTAGTGATCACACAAACCAGTCACTATATCCTGGCAGCATCATGGTTGGCCCTATCGATGGGAGTAAAATTAAACTCCGTATCTATCCAGCGTGGTTATATGTCGGTTAACGAGCACTTCCATAGTACATAATAGCCCAATTCAGTCTAGTCTAATAGATTTTAGATATGTTTATGACTACATTTTCAGATTTATCAGTTCTTATAGTATTTCTCTGCGATTTTCGAACACTTTAGTATTTATGACTCGATCTGATTATTATATATCATATCAGTCCAACTTTATGAATGCTAAACGTTTATATATTTTACTTGATATCTCACATATTAGTACATTTCAAGTCTTAGGCATATACTCCTGTATACTATATCATTTTATGATATAGGCTCGAGCAATTAGGCTCGGTAGCGTGGTTAGTCTCCCTCAGATTCCAATACAGCAATGTCCCTTCCCCTTAATACCCCAAAAGAGACTCACAAAGTTAAGGGCAGGGTTGAATTAGATAAATCAAGAGAATGTGCACCAAGTCCTGGAAACGAATCGTCGGGTGACCCGTTCAAGTCACTTGATGGATCGTTAAGTGACCCGATGCTTGGTGCTCTAATAGGAAGTTTAGGTGGAAAAGGGTCAGTAATGACTCGTCATGACCAACAGTCGTTGAGTCCCTCGTTGGGTGGTGTAGAGTTGGAATCAAATGATTCTTTCGGAGGACTTAATGGGTGGAGGGACGCATCGTGGTATCACTTCACGGCTATCGGGTCAACCGTTGGTTGGAAAAGATTTAATTTCTAGTGGCGACGAGAGGACATAACGAGTCATTATTTCCGATAACGACTCATCCTGTATGGCCATTGCTTGGAGGTTGAGAGGCTAAGAAGGAGGCTGCCAATGGCAATGAGTGAGAACCACGAGTTTTCAGTGACCTAACAGCTCGTTAGGTTGCTCGTGGTGGGCGACAGAGTGGAGTTATTTTTCTATCGAATAATTAAGGGCCTTTTTGCCATTTCTGGCTCCTAAGTCTACCTTTGTCTCAATTTAAACCTTGAGAGGAGTGTTTTAGTGGAGTTTAACATATTCTAATTCATTCAACTCCATGCATGCAAAGTTTAGAAATTTCTTTTGAAGATCAAGCTTGAATCCTATCAATTTCCTCCCCAATTCTCTTGGGCTTTTAAAAAGTAAAATTGAGATTCATCTTGCCTAGTATGTAGGGATTATGAATAGGAAATTTCTTTCACTCTCATGCCCAAATTTCTCCTCGATTTCATGAATTTTTAAGTTCTAATTCAAGTTTATGATCTTATGGGTTTTTAACCCAATTTTATGAAATTCTCTATGATTTATTTATGGGTGAATTCCCTTCATGTTCAAAATCATGTTTTAAGATTCATGGGAAGATTTTATATACGTTATAAATTCATGATTTCAAATTTTAAAAAATTATGCCCATTTATACAAATTTATGAAAAATCAAGTTTATGATTCATGATTTCAATATGATGATATATCTAGCACGATTTGAATGTTATTTACTATGTATGAATCCATGATTTTGACTTATGATTAATTTCAAATATGCATGATTTTAAAATTTGGAAAGCCCACACAAGTTAAGTATATTTTCATCATCTAGCCCAAGCTAATAAGATCGGCTTATCATATGTTTTGTAGTCAAGACTTTAATGAATTATGATATGTCTCTTTGGATTTAAGACTCCCTATGTTCAAATTTCAGACTATGCATGTGATTATATTTTTAGCTTCGTTGAAAAACGATAGAACTGTGCATATTTTTTGGGAGTGGTGTCTAGAACTAGTAGGCTTGGGGTTCAAAGGTTCCACACGATCTTAGAACTACATGCCAACCTAGGTTTATAGTTATTTATTTGGGGCCTCTCAAGAGAGTTTACCCGCCCACAAGGGCCTTCAGCTTGATATCGATATTATGGTAGCGTCCTCCAGTCCTAGCAAGATTTTGGATAGCTCGCTCACTTGGGTGTGATAGTTGGGGCATCACGTAAGCTCTATAGTGACGGTGTCGGTTATGATGAGTATCTCATTGTTCCTCATAATATCAGTTATTCATGTTCTTTACTTATGATATTATGTTTTACAGTATGTTTGACCCAATGATCAGTTTTCGAGTTTTTACTTAGATTTCAACTATGACGAGTCATATGGTTTCTATTTTAGATTTGGGTCATTCTTTTCAGATACAATATTTAGCTTATGATTCTACATGTTTCAGAATTAGATTTCAACATGCATTCCTTATTATATGATCTTATGATTTATGTTTCCTTATTTTTTTTATGATTTCAGTTAATAGTTACTTAATTATGTTTTTTGCTTAACATACTCGGTACATTCCAAGTGCGACCGTATACTCTTTTGTTGTATCATTTCATAATTCAGGTCAGGACGTCGGA
Organism: Datura stramonium; assembly: GCA_018107945.1. Lineage (NCBI taxonomy): Eukaryota > Viridiplantae > Streptophyta > Magnoliopsida > Solanales > Solanaceae > Datura > Datura stramonium. Next base: position 65,430 of record JACEIK010003832.1, on the reverse strand, counting down.
CTCGATTCTCTTGGGTCTTGACCTCCGCTGACTAAGTTCAGTTTCCATCGTTAGTGACTTCTCATCTTTCGAGGACCTTCAGTTTAGTGTTGAGTTATATTATATTCAGTTTCCACAGCAAGCTAGTTGGGTATGTTGTCTAAATGGCTCATCATATATATTAGGAAACATTAGATATTATGTGGATGCTCAACTTTGTTAAGTGTTGACCCTATTTTATGATCTTTATGTTATTTAAAACTTGTTCATTCATGTTTCAGTTGTTAGATTTCGCTTCATATGCTCTATATTGTATGTACATGCCATGGTCGACTTGAAGCCATTCGTGGTTTTAGTCCCGTGTCTTGTCAGGGTCTCATTTCAGTCGTAGCCAAACTGTGTTATCGAGGAGCAAAGATTTAGGGTGTCCTCGGGTGTCTAAAAACCACGTTGAGTAGAACCTTTTACATGGGTGTGAAATGCGCGTCACACATATGAGAGAGGTTACAAGATGTTCTAGGAAATTTCCCTTCTTTCATGATCTATGTCGTACGATGAAGTATCTCTCTATCCTTCTAACTCGTGCTATAAGCAATTGTAGAAATATGTGTCACGCCCCGCCTTGGGGTATGACTGGCACCTGGTGCCCTGCTAGGACCTGAACTGCTAGACTACTAAGCCTAAGCACATCTGATGCCTGGGCGCTCTAACTTCAATTCACGGAATCAACGGGCTATATAACATTGTAAACCTGATACTCCCAGGCCGACTAGGCCTATAGCCACACAATATATATAACATCAGCTAACCAAAATCACACTCATATAGGGAACTATGCGGGTAGACAGTACCATGCTGTCTAGTTATCTACAAATGGTATAACAATGTAGAACAACTACGTGACACGTCAAGGTCACCACTACCTAACGCGGGATACGGCCCCACACGACCAACATAAACAACAATACTAAACATGACTAAACATCGCACAACCCCACACGATCAGACAACTAACCACGGGGAGATATACACAATCGCAAGCCTCTAGGAATGCGATAAGATGAGTAGGATAGGGCCCCAACCTACCGTACTATATAACAAAATAATATGATGTAAACCTGCGAATACGAGCTGCGGATGACGGGAGGCGATGACTCTGCGGCTAGGATCACGGATCGGCTCCTCGTCTATAGGTACTTGCAGGCAAGTAATGTTGTGCCCCAAACGGGCGTCAATACCACTTGATGCCAGAAGTACAATGGCCCGAACATGGCGAATATAAGTAACATAACTAGAAATTACTGAACACTAAGAAGTATACGGCTATGCCGGGTGATGGAATCTGAAACAAGCTTATTCGCTCTTGAAGTAAGGTAGGAGCACCTATCGTCATGGCGACACAACGTCTACTCGGCTAAAAGATATCAAGTATATACAATATATAACAAGCAAAGGACCTATACCAGCCCCCATAAGCGGTAAGGTACCAGCTTAACAAATAATCTATATACCCTACCCAGTTAAACCATCCAAAAGAAATCACTCAACTCATCTACTAACTACGAGCACCTCTACCGGCCCCTTGGGTCTCTGGCTCAGTTATGATCTCTGATATAAGTAACTGTATCTGGGCTCGAAGGACTCCTGCCTTGACTTTGTACTCTGTACTCGGTACGTGCTCACATGCTGTGCTTTGTGTGCTATCTTGATGACTCTTATCAGAATGCTCATCCATCGTCCCTCTACTGCGGATGGCCACCACTCATAGAAGTGGCATATCCCTACCCTCACGGTGGATACCACGATTTACCAACCGGGGCGGCGAGGACGCTCAAGGGTTCCCTCATAACACAAACGGGTCTCAACAAACAATAATCACGTATAACAAGCATGTTTGATGCGAAACCACTATCTGTATTACGTTCTTATTCAGAACTCTTTTCTGCTTTAAGAAGCTGAGTTCTCATGCGAACCTCTTTGTATACGAGATGACATCATCTATTACATGCGTATTGCTTTACTAAATTTCATTACGAATATATATATATATTATAAACATGCTTGTGATTCCTCTTGGACTCAATTCGACTTGAATTCTTTCTTCTATAGTTCAGCTATTTGCTATCTTTGGATTAATAACTTGCCGAAGGAATTAGCTTTACATGCGCTAGATTCCCGACTATTAGCGTAGCAGGTCAATACCGCTATTTCTCTATTTGCATTCATATATAGGTCAATTAGAACTAAATACGCTAATATTACGGGAAGAAAATATCACTTTTAATATATATATATAGCCCAATTTGGCTTATCGAAAACAATCAAAGCTCGTTGTTCTCGAAAGTCGGAAGAGAAATACTCACTTTAGGGCTAGGAGTATATTAACACTAATTTGGAAAAATTCCACTTACCTTAGCTGGTGGGGTGACCAGGCTCGCTAGCTGAATTTTAACGAAACTAAATCCGTAGAATGCTCCTTACTGTATGCCTCGGTATTTGAGTTAATTTCATTTGGACCGCGTTTGACGGGCGTAATGGATGAGTATTGCTCAAAATCCTCTTCTCTGTTTTCTAATTTCTCTGGAAATGTGATGATGAGTAAAACCGAAGTTGGAGGCTTTATTTAAGTCGTATTTGTTGAATCACGATTTATAAGTCGCATTACGTCGGAATTGATTTATATATATCGCATTTCCTTGCGATGCGCCGACTTGGCGAATGCAGTCTCTCCCAGGACCCTTTCACCATGAATGACATTCTAAAACTCTTAACCAACATGCGAATAAGCCATCTGTCAATAATTTACGGGGTGCTGACATCATACACACTTACGAACATTAGATCTCGAATGTAAACTTCTACTTACAAAAATTTCAACTCATTTGACTTAGTTTGAAAAATTTAGAGTGAATCTCCTGTAATACTGGACTATCCCAAAAATCCTGAAGCACATGAAAAGTCCAATACAATTGCTCCACATAATACTATAACATTATCTCATAAAGACTAAGTCGACCATTTCATTTATACATGTAATATAAGGCATTTCATAAGATAACAATACGACCATACCTCGTATAGCTAATTAGGCTTGGAATAAGTGAGGATATCTTATTTTCTTATCTTCCTCACGCTTGGGTCATCTCTTCTCGGTTCCTATTACGCCACGGCATCTTGACAGAAGCAATATCTTTAGTTCTCAATCTACAATAATAATACGTCAAGATGGCTACTGGAACACTCTTCATAGGCCAGCTCTTCGTAACACAGACATCACGGGTAGGACAACTGGGGATAGGTCTCCTATGCACTTCCTTAGCATAGATACGTGGAAAGCTGGATGAGCACATTCCTAATTACGGAGGCAAGTTCAACTCATATGCCACTTGGCCTATTCTTCGACGAATATGATAAGGCCCAACGAATCTCGGGCCCGAGCTTACCTCTCTTGCCGAATCTCATTACCCCTTTCATTGGAGATACTTTCAAAAATACCCGATACCATTCACATTAAATTCCGGGTTTCTACGCTGCACATCGGCATACGATTTACGGCGGCTGTGCGGTCGTGGGTGTTCTCTGATAGCTTTACCTTCTCCTCGGCGATGAATAATTCGGCCCAATCGGCGCTGACTCTTCCACTTTAAACCACCAACTAGCGATCTACATTTTCACCCATACGGTGCCTCAAAGGCGCCATCACGGATTATTTGATGATAACTATTATTATAAGCAAACTCAATTAGAGGAAAATGCTCGTCCCATTACCTCCAAAGTCTAGAACACACTCCCGTAGCTTATCCTCGAGCGTCTGAATAGTGCGTTCAGCACTGTCCATCTGTCCGAGGTGGAATGTTGTGCTCAAGTGTCTGCGTTCCAGACCTCTCTGAAATGACTACAAAAATCTAGCTGTAAATTGTGCTCCTCTGTCAGAGATAATAGATACTGGAACACCATGTAATCTAACTATTTCTCTAATATACAATACGGCATAATCTTCGGCCGAGAAATTAGCTTTCACTAGCAGGAAATTGGCTGATTTGATGGGTTTTCAACTATTACCCAACTGGAATCATGTCTATGTAAGTGCGGGTAATCCTGCTACAAAGTCCATTTCCTGCTTCCCATTTCCAGAGAGGCACAGCTATGTCTAAGTTAATCACCCAGTTTCTGGATGTTCAACCTTTACTTGTTGGTAGTTAGGACAGGCTACAAATTCGACTATTTCTCTTTTCATACTTGGCCACCCAGTAGATCTCCTTCTAGTATATCGTGGTACATTTTAAATCGCTGGGTGGAGAGAATAGCGGGCGTAATGTACCTCATTCATAATCTGTTGGCGGAGCCTTGAAATATCTGGAACACAGAGGCGGCCCGCCCCATCGCAACACTTCATCCTCAGTTATACGAAAATATGACGCTTTCCCTTCTTTGAATTTTGTCCTTAAGAGCTGGACCGAGTCAGGATCTTCATATTTGCCATTCTTTTACCTCCACAACTAACGACGACACATCGGTGTTCTGAATTACCGCTCTGTTGTCCTCTGTTTCTGCTACACGAACGACTAGGCTAGCTAATTGATGTATTTCTGACCAATTCCCGCTGATTGGGGTACCAAATATACCAAACTCCCCATCGATTCTGGTGAGAGCATCGCCACTACATTGGCTCTTCCCGGATGATACAGAATGTGCATGTCATAATCTTTTAATAACTCAACCAGTGACGTTGTCGCAAGTTCAACTCCCTCTCACAGTGAAGATATATTGTAGGCTCTTTATGATGAAAATATCCACATGGACGCCATACAAGTAATGTCTCTATCTTTAAGCGTGGACAGACTGTGGTTTATACTCCAAGTCTATGGTATGATAATTCTTTTCATGTTCCTCAGCTGTCTGGAAACGCCACACAATCACTTTACCATTATGCATCAAGGCCGACCCAATACGATGCATCACAATACCTTTGAATAACCCTCTGTACCTTCCGGTAATGTAACTAGGCGGAGGTCAATGTTGTCTTTAATTCTTGGAAACTCTTATCACATGCATTTGACCACGTTAATTTCACCTTCTTCTGCGTCAACTTGGTCAGAGGTGCCGCTATGATGGAGAATCCTCAACAAATCTTCGTAGTATCCCGTAATCCCGAAGAGTGCCGGACTTCGGTCGGAGTGGTAGGTCTAGGCCATGTTTTATTTGCTTCTATTTTCTGCACGTCAGCTTCTATACCAGCATCCGACACAATGGCCTTCCCCAAGAAGGCTGCTAGAGTTTGACCAGAATTCACATTTGGAGAACTTAGCATATAGCGCTCGGTCCCTAAGGAGAAATACGGAGCAACGTAAAGTAAATGAGCTGGTAGTGCCGCCTCGGAGCGAGTACACCGAATATCATCGATAAATACTATCACGAACAGTTCCAAGTTATGGTGCGAGTCTTTGATGTCGGGTCCATAAATACTGCTGGGGCATTCGTTAACCCCAAAGGACATAACTAGGAATTCCAAGCGGCCATATGTCGGGTCTGAAGGCTATTTTGGGAATGTCCCTTTCACGAACTCGAACACGATGATATGCGGGCCGTAAGTCAATTCTATGGAGAAATGTCAATTGAACTCTTAACTGACAAAAAAAATCATCTATTCTGCAAAGCGGATACTTATTCTTGACTGTAACCTTATTCAGTTGCCGGTAATCTATACACATGCGGAGCGAACCATCCTGCTTTCTCACAAATAGAATTGGTGTCACACCGCCTACAGGGGTATGGTAGCACTTGTGCCTTAGAAGGACTGAGACTACTAACTGGTAGGCCTAGGCATCTGGTGCACAGCTAGCTCCTGATGAGCCCGCAGAATTAATGCAGGTCATTGTCTAAGTAATATAGTGGCTCTATTAAAGAACCGGAATGTCGAACCCCTGAGGGGCTGGACTACGGGGTAAAACCTTTTCGAGTGTTAATTTACTATAACTCTAATAATGAAGACAGAGTGTAAAGAAAATGTTTTATATTTTGGAATCTATTTTTCTAACAAAGTAAAATGTTTATACAGTTGAATCTGAACTATGGATGTGAGCATCTTTGAGGCTACAAAAAGAACATGTAAAAAACGAACTATTGATGTACATGGTTTTATCTTTTCCTCGGTTGCTAGTCGGACTTATGCCAATGGATTAAAAATCTCGTTTTTAACCCAACTTAAGAATCATGAACCTTCCACCTACATTTTCGTGATAAGAAGAAATTCAAGTTCTAGCTATACAAAACCGATTCCACACCCAAGATCACATAAGGCCATTTTGAACACACACAACCCAACAATTTTCCCAAACCAAGAAAAGATCATATCTATTAATTCACAACTTTCCGGTTCTTGCCCTCTCGGGTGAAACCCCGGACTTTTTGGATTTACATTAACATTGGCCAGATATTAACGTAGTAAGAACAAAATTAAATAGAACAACCATGGAAGAAACATTAGAAAACAACGAGATAATCAATAATCACATTTCAATACACTAGTTCTTAACCTCGGCAAGAAAGAGAATTAGCCACTCATTTGTGGATTGAACATCGTTAAATGAATGGAAATCATACAAGCAATTGAAAGGAACAAGAAAGGGATAGAGAGAGAAGCCCTAAATTTTCGTCCTCAAAACTGCTGTAACCACATTCTTTGCTCACCGGTCGAATATGTGAAAATTAACCTAAGTGTGCTATTTATAATAGTAGGAATTTGTCCGGAATAACAAGCAACGTGTCATGGGTGTAACGCGGAGCATTGCCTCCGTGACACGGCCCGAATTTACGGAGGCCTTAAAATCGCCAGAAATTGGCCGACGGCACCTTGCCGCGTTGGCGGCGTGGCACGCTGCTGGGGCAGCAACGTTGCACAAGGCACATCGCGAGCCACCACCGCATTGACGCGTTGCCAACGCGGGGCGTGTGGGCAGCCTGCACGCCGTGGCACGTGCCGGCCCAGCGCCGAGTGGGGCATTTTGGGCACTCCCCTCCTTGCTTAGACGTTTGCGTGTTTATTCCGTCTCCCGAAGCCTCCTACTTCACCAACTCATGAATTAGCTCCTCAAAAGTCATCAAAAACCTACAAAACACATTCGAATATGTTTGGTTGGCACATAACCGCTTTTATATAAAAATCACATGAAAATGTATCAAATAGCTTAGAAAACACTACTCATTTAAGTTGTAAAGCGTATCACGGGACCTATGTTATTTCCCGTGATCACAACCCCACACTTAAAGTCTTGTTCGTCCTCCGAACAACCCCTTTTACATCTCATGTAATTGAGAACTCTCACATAACTAATCTAGCAAGATAATTCAAATTACGGCTATGATGATGATTTAAGATACAAGCTAAAAATAAAGCATGCACGATTTGATCAATGAAATGAAATACAACTATGTTAAGACTTCTTAACCTCCAGAATCGACTCTCAATTTTAGCAAACTCATGTCAATCAACTGCTTAAGAAATCCCACATGAATTTTCTCCTTCATTAAATATTGCCCTCACGGAAGAGTTACCCAATTTCACACGCAAAAACACTTTTATATCACAACATGTGTGGGTACATAAATAGAATTTCACTCACTCTCACAAGAATTCACATGCACCATGTAATGACCCATAAGCTTTCCTTAGTGTTGTACTCCACTAATTTGAGGATGTACGAATGTAAAGATCAAGTAGGACTTTTTAGGTTGTAATGTACTTTCAGTGTAGGTAGGTACTATTGTGATCGGTAATAGTGACTATCTTCCCTAAAGCGCTTTTATTTTATCACTCCCTCATTGTGAACTTCCCTTCCCTTACTTCCCTTTTATCCTTGGTATTTTTTCTTTTTCCTCTTTCGTTTCCCCATTTCTTTTATACTTTGGCTTATTAGTAAGGAGTTTATAAATAATTTTTAATGAATTTATTTTTCTTACTCCTTACTAATGATCAACCATTTTCCACACAAGTGCACCCTTGACCTTTCTCATTTTTACAACTGCTACTTTTCCTTTCTTTTCATTCTTCTCACTCCTTTACTCTTTCAGTTTTTCCTCTTTAAGCGCTTAGGAGCTTTGTATCAAATTCAAGGTTAATGAAATAAAAATGGTTAAATATGTTGCAGCTATCAAAAAAGAATAGGCTAAGGCTCAATGGGGCTGACTAGGATTAATATTTCAAGGTAGGTAAAACGAGGGATAAAGATTAGGTTCATTCAAAGAAATGCCTAAATCATCTCCTACAATTTTACATCCTTCATTTCATTTTATAAACACACCGAGGCAAGTTCTAGACATTCCTGTGCTCTGGGAATACTCAAAAAACCTTACACTCATTGCACATGCTCAATTCAAGACACATTCATGGAGACTCTTACTCGGCTAATCACAAGAATTTAAAATTAAGCTTCAATCATATCGAGTCAAATTCAAAAGCCTAAGTGTCTCAAACAAAGTTATACATTTACATGCTTTAACACTAAACATACTTGCATCTTACAATAATTCATAACACATAAAAGAATATCAAGCATGTCAGTGCTTCATGAGTTCAAAAACCAAAAACCTATTGACTAATTTTTTCCTCAAGACGGTCGTCATCCATCCATCGTCAAACAGTCCTAACTATGACTAATACATTGTATGCGGTAATTAAAAAAAATAAAAAAAATAAAAAAGAAAAAAATTTTATTCTTCGGTTCAAAGACCCCCCGTCGAGAGAAAAGAACCGACAAGAAAACCAACGGTGATAATTTCATGCTTGACTCACAAAATTTTTCTCAAAATTTTTTTTTTAAGAATTTCTCAATTCTTTCCACACAAGCATGATATTCACCAAAAATTTGTCAAGCACGAGAAGGGTACACTGAAATTTCCTTGAAATTTCCCTCACCCCACACTTAAATCATGCTATGTCCTCATAGCATCAAATTAATATTTATAAAGGGTGAGGAATACTCCTGAAGGCCTTTAGGCACAGCTAATAACATGCTTTCGTTCAAATTTGCAAAGTGAGTGCTCACCCACACTTTTCTCTTCCGCAGCTTGTTAGCTTCCTCCTTCACGGGTACTCGGACTTCCCTCCATCTGTTTTAATTTACCAAAAACAACAAAAGTGAAAAATAAAATAAAATAAAATAAAAAATGCAGAAATTAAAAATGGTACCCATGGTACCCGCTTGGGTTGCACCTCCCAAGCAGCACGCCTAATTTTACGTCGCGGCATGGCGTATCAAGTTTCACCGCTTTTTCCTCCACCTTGAGGATATGAATCTCACCCTAATTTCTTCTCTAATTTCCTCTTATTCTCCCGGGGTGGTGGTGAAAAATTGTAAGGACCAAGCAATAGATATCGCCTTTGCGTTTATTGGTCCTCCCAGTAAAAGTGAGATCATTTTTTTCTATTATAATCAACAAATTTCAGAATATATGGCCCTTGGTCCTCCTCTTGACATTTCTCCATAAGCTCGGAAGACTCTATTTCTATTTCGTCAACCAAACTTAAGGTAGAAAAATGCTTGAGTGAGGTCCAATGCCTTGATTACAGCGCCAATGCAATTGACCTCCTTACTTGTATACCTCTCCTTCGCATCAACATCTATCTCTCCCGTAGTTTCAAATGGGGTATACTCCCTCTCTTCTCCCCTGAGCAGAGTTTTCTACAAGTATGAGCTCCTCACGGGGGACACTCTCAAGAGGTTCTAAATGTCGGGGCTTCATGCGAAAATTCACCCTTGTCTTCCTCTTGTAACTCCTCTTGAATATTGCCTACAAGCGTCACTTGCAATTGATCACAAGCTTGACCTCGGCCATCATCTCCCAGTGAATTTGACGCTCATCCTTTCTAGAGTCGCTCCATTCTCTTCTAGCTGAATTCTCACTTCTTCATTGCCTCCTTCGTGGCTTTGTTTGCTCAAGCATCTGTTTTAGCATGTCTTCTATTCGAGCTTGGCGTCCCAAGTCCTCACTTTCATCATGCCTATATTCGACAAAAAACAATAGGATCATAGTAGGGGCTTGGGGGATGGTATTTATGCATTAGGACTGCCATTCCAATAACCTTCTTGACCACCACATATATTGCACGTGTTACGGTGCTGCACAAGTGGGGTCCTCCGCAATTCAGACGAGACTCATCAAAGTAATAGTATCCACCATTTAACCCATTTATATTCCAAGATGTCATGTCGAAGGGTATCCAAACACAATCAAAAATTTTAAAAATAAAAAAAAATAAAAAAAAGAAAACACGTTGTCAATGCTTATATAAATTCGTTAACTAACACTTAAGAAAAAAAAATTTTTTACCGATTGCGATTCCAAGCAACGAGCGCCCAAAAACTTGATGAGCGCAGAGTGTACGGGTCGTACAAGTAATATAGTGGCTCTTTTTAAGAGCGAATGTCGAACCCACGAGGGGACTGGACTACGGTAACAATTTAATCAAGTGTTAATTTACTATAACTCCTAATAATGATAGCAGTGTAAAGAAAAGTTTTATATTTTGAGCTATTTTTCTAACAAAAACAAAATAACATCTGATTGAATCTGGACTATGGATGTGAGCATGCGAGGCTACAAAGAACATGTAGATAAACGAACTATTGATGTACATGGTTTATCTTTTCCTCCGGTTGCTAGTCGGAACTTATGCCTTCAGATTAAAACTCTCGTATTTAATACAACTTAAGAATCATAGACCACTTCCACCTACATTTCTGTGAAGTAAGAAGGATTCAAGTTTACAATATACAAAACCGATTCCACACATGACTAATACGACTTTCAGGTATATTTCTATCTGAAGGTAAATCAATTCCCAATTTTCCCAAACCAAGAAAAGATCATATCCTATTAATTCACAACTTTCAGTTTCTTGCCCTCTCGGGTGAAACCGGACTTTTTGGATTTACATTAACATTGGCCGGATATTAACGTAGTAAGAACAAGAATTAAATAGAACAACCATGGAAGAAAGATGAAAACAACGGATAATCAATAATCACATTCAATACACTAGTTCATAACCTCAGCAAAAAAGAGAATTAGCCACTCATTTGTGGATTGAACATCGTTAAATGAATGGAAATCATACAAACAATTGAAAGGAAGAAGAAAGGGATAGAGAAAACCTAAGAATTTTAGTCCTCAAAGCGTACGTAACCCACGTTTGCTTGCTCCACCCAGTCAGAATATATGAAAATAAACCTAAGTGTGCTATTTATAATAGTAGGAATTTGTCCCGGAATAACAAGCAACGTTTCACGGGTGTAACGCGGAACGTGCCTACGTGACACAGCCGAACGCGGAGGCCTTAAAATCACCCCGAAAATTGGCCTGTGACACCTTGCTGGCGTTGGCGTGGCCATGTGCGCTGCTGGGGCTCAGCGCGTTGCACACAAGGCCTGTCGCGGAGCCACCCTGCCGTGGCATGTTGCCAACGCGGCGGGGGCTGTCTTGGGCAACCTGCCTGCTGTGGCACGTTGCCGACACTTGAGGTGAAACATTTTGGGCCTCCTCCTTAGACGTTTGCGTGTTTATTCCGTCTCAAGCCTCTACTTCACCAACTCATGAATTAGCTCCTCAAAAGTCATCAAAAACCGACAAAACACAGCTAATCATGTTGGTTAGCACATATCTTCGCTTTTATATAAAATCACATGAAAATGTATCAAATAGCTTAGAAAACACGACTCATTCAAGTTGTAAAACGTATCCTTGGGACCTATATTATTTTCCATGATCAAGCTCTATCTCGGGTTCACGGAAACAAAAGGGCTATATAACGGGCGCCAAACACAGCCTCTGGCCAACTGGCCTATAGCTACCTGCGAAAGCATCAACAGCTAACCAGAAACATTCCTATCAAGGAACCTATGCGGGCCGACAAGGCTACCATGCTATCTAGTCATCGAAAAGTAACATAGGAAAGCGAAAAGCTACGTGACCGACAAGGTCACCACTCTTGGCTCATACTATGGCCCTACGACCAACATAAATAGAAATACTACACAGCTATAACAAACTGCACGGCCTCACACGACCGGCTCAACTGACCTGAGGAGATAGGTACATACAATACACCCAGCCTCTATGAGTAATAATAGAAATGGCCCAGGAATAGGGTCCCGACCTACTATCTTGTACAACAAAAGGAAAGAGCTACACCTCTGGAATCAGACTCCGGATGGCAGAGCTGATGACTCCATAGCTGGCTCGCTGGAATCACGAGGGATCGCCTCGTCTATAGTACCTGTAGGCAAGTAATGCAGCGCCCCGATGGGCGTCGGTACTGATGCCGAGTATCTGAAAGCAAATGAAATAATACAAGCCCAAAACAGCGAATATAGATGGCATAACTAGCGGTTCTATATAGCGGGGAGGCGCGAATCTGAAGAAGCTGATATGAACTGAATCAAGCTTTCTGTACTGATAAGGCGAGGCGTACACAGTAAACCTTGACGACTGTTTGTCTAGTAGCTAGTATATAACACATAAATAGATATACAAGTAGCAAGCAAGAGCCAAAACCAACCCCCATAGCCGGATGGCACCAGAAAGCAACAATCTATACCCCTGCGGGTCAAAACCAGCCAAAAATAAGTCACTCCCTCATCTGCTCACTAGGAGCACCTCTCTGAAGCCCCCTGGGTCTCCGTCGGGCCATAGACTCGATATAAATATAGTGTACGAGTCCCGAGAGGACTCTGTCTTATCAGCGTATCTGTTCCTAGACACAACTCAACGGGGAATATCATGTGAGATAGGTGCCACCACGGACACATTCAGCGAAGTGTGCATGCGCCAGTCTTGATCGAGGCCCGATATGGGGAAAATTTCATCCACGTCTTCGTCCAAGAGTTTGAGGACGGCATGCCACCCCTTGGAGTGGCGTAAACCCATCCTCTCGGTGGGCGACACGATTACCAGCAGGGGCGGTGAGGACGCTCAATAAGATGCCCTCACGCCCACGTCAAGTCCTCAACAAACAAATAACACATATAAATAGCAAGCATGTATAAGCTGAAAAGACTATACGGAAATCTAATTTCTTATTCGATACGTTTACGTATTATACGTGTAATCTTTATTCAAGCTTGTTTGGCTGTCGCGCGAGGATACTATACGTACGAATTGCTAATACGTAACCAAGATATCATATGTCTGGATGGCTAGTCGTAGCCATAAAACTATCTGTCTATATCTGATTTTACTTATTAGAAAATATGTATCTTTTATTCTAACAACATGCTTTCTAATCATACAATAGGCTATGCGAATGCAAAATTCCTAACTTCGCCATTTGGTAGTAGCTACTAACTGGATGAGATACGATAGCGACGCAAACCCAGTTTACTAAACTTATTCAATACTCAACATTCAACTCTCCGAGAACTCAAATTCGGAGTTTACTATGATTCATAAAGCTAAGGCTTACTAACTTGCCAGAAGAAACTACTTCATACCTTAACCTCGAGTTATCCCAGGCCGTGGACAGGCTCAGGTGATCCTCGACTATTTCTCCCAAGCTTTGCATTCATATACACATAAATTAGTACTAAATACAACACTATTCCTAAAAAGACATAAGCATCCCACTTTCGATATATTGCCTAAACTTGGAAACATCGAAGAAACGATAAAAAACATGCTATTTTTAAGTCGGAAGGGAGAAGTATTCACTTTACGGCTAGGGCACATTGACACTAGTTTGGAGAAATTCATACCTTAGTCCGGTAGCTCGACGATTCGTCGGCCCGTATTTCGCGAAACAAAATCGTAAGGAATGCTCCCTCTTGCTAAATACCTCGGTACACGAGGTTAATTTAGATTTGGACTATGTTTGGCCGGCGTAATCGGACGATAATATATTCACCCTCTTCGTCTCTCTACGTTCTCTGCAAATTTTCTGGAAATTATAAAGGTAATGAACTTAAAAAACCATAGTGGGGGCTTTATATGTAGGCCTGGACATGCCCAATGTGTCATGGAGCCAATGCAGTGGCCGCTCCGTGACACGGTGCCATCGCGGAGGAGCTCACGCCGGCTCCTTCGCGATGGTCGGCAGTTTTCGTCGATATTTTCCAGGCCTTTTTCTAGCACGTATGGCTTTCAAATATGCTTAACCAACGCGCGAATAGTCCATCTAGGTGTTGGAAATCTTACGGGGTGTAACATTCTCCCCCCACTAGAACATTTGTCACTCGAATGGCTAGCACATCTAGAGGACTTCTTGTCCTAACTTCAAAGCATTCTTGGGCAAATTTCGGCAGGTTTCCTCCAACATGGCTATCTAAAAACCTGAAACACAGAGAAGTCCAATACAGGTACTCCACACAATACTATAGGATTCATTTGATAGCTAAACATCAATCTTTCATTTATACATCAACAATGTAGTCTTGCATAGGTAACAATACTTAACATATGTTGCCTGACTAAACCACCACAGATAGAATGGGAAATATCTAATTTTCTATCTTTACCTCGCCCACGTCATCTCCTCTCGGTTCCTTTTACGCCACAATACTTTGACAGACGTAATATCTTTAGTTCTCAATCTGCCCAGTCTGTACTGTCTAGGATAGCCACGGAACCTCTTCGTAGGCCAGTTCTTCTGTAACCTGGATATCCTAGACTGGGACTTCTCTGGAAGGGTCTCCCTATGCATTTCCTGAGCATGGATACATGAAAGACTGGATGAGAAAGTTCTAACTCTGGAGGCAAGTTCAACTCATATGCCACTTGGCCTATTCTTGACGAATCGATAAGGCCCAACAAATCTTGGGTGAGCTTACTTTTCTTGCCAAATCTCATCACCCCTTTCATCGGAGACACTTTCAAAAATACCCCGAGTCATTCACATCGAATTCCAGTTTTACGCACATCTGCATATGATTTCTGGCGGCTCTTGTGCGGTCGGTAGGCGTTCTACGATAAGCTTTACTATCTCCGTGGCCCGAATAATGTACATTGTCAGCATTTGATTCTCTACTTCAAACCAGCCAACCGGCAATCTGCATTTTCGCCCGTGTAATGCTTCAAGAGCGCCATCTGGATAGCTGAGTCATAGTTATTATTATAAGCAAACTCGATTAGGGGTAAATGCTCATCCCGGCTACCACTAAAAATCTAACACCTTGCTTCACCCAACAGCAATGAGGAGCATCGAGATGGTGTGTTCAGCTTGTCCATACGTCTGAGGGTGGAATGCAGTAGCAAATTAATCTGCGTACCCAGACCTCTCTGAAACGACTTCAAAATCTAGCCGTAGGCTTGTGCTCCTCACATGCAAAAATAATGGATACGGCACTCAGTGCAATCGACTATTTCTCGAGATATACAAATCGGCATAATCTTCAGCCGAGAAAGTAGTTCTCACGGCGGAAATGGCTGATTTTGTCAATCTGTCGACTATCACCCATATAGAATCATGTCTATGTCTAGTACGGGGAATCTGCCCACAAAATCCATATTCTTGCTTCCCATTTCGAGAGGCATAGCTATGTCTGAGTTAACCCGCTGGTTTCGTGTTACGCTTTCACTGTTGATTAGGACGAGCTAAAAATTTAGCAATTTCCTTTCCTACCTGGCCACCAGTAGTTTCCTTTGATATCATGGTACATTTCTTGTAGGGGTGAAGAGGGCCATGGGCGTAATGTACCTCGTTCATAGTCTATTTTGGCGAAGCCCTGAAATAGCTGGAACACAGAGACGGCCCTTACATCACACACCATCTCGGTTATACGAAAATATGGCGCTTCCCTTGCGGGAATCTGTCCTTAAGTTGGACCGGGTCAGGGATCTTCATATTGTGGTTCTTTTACCTCCGCAGCTAAGGAAGACACGGCGGTAATCTAAATTACCGCTCTGTTGCCCTTCATTTACGTACATGAATGACTAAATTGACTAATCGGTGTATACGCACAGCCAACCCTCGTTGCTTGGGTTGCAAATACATAAACTCTAATAGATTTATAGCTAAGGGCGTTTGCTACTTCATTGTCTCTTCTTGGCGATACAACATATTCATACTTAGAGAGCTCGGCAATAGTGCGGTCATACACTAGCTTGTCTTAGAAGAGATCGACAGGTAATTTTACGGTGTAGCTAGAGCTTATACAGCATACGGCCGTATCTTTATGACTGCTTGTTCTTTGGAGATAACACGAGCGACCGTCTGCGCACCTTGTGTGCCTTTATACGTCGGAGGATCACGATATTGATCATAATCTTTAATAATTTGGCTGCATAACCTTGAATAAGTGAATAAGCGAGTCCAGACAGCCCCAAATATTTACAGTAGTCTAACAATGCTCTAATTGTTCTACTCGAGCATCTATAGCTCATGGCAGAGTTGTGGGCATCTAACTTGCTTTGTTATTTTCTTGGACAAGCGTAAGTTGGGCTTAATTAGACTTACTCCCGGGTGATCAATCTACCGGATCTTCACGGAAGTCTACTGATCTCTTGGTCTTAAACTAAAACATTGTGCTAGCGAGTACCACCAATTTCTTACACCTTAATGGCATCCACTTGGATTTATACTAATATTACAGGAAATTCTCGGTCTTATGACTGTGCAGCTGGCGGCCTTACGCTAGGTTGACTAAGGCCGACTCTCGCTTAATAGGCTGGGAAGATGATGTACGACCACTATCATACTGGAAAAATAATTACAGTATTGCTAACCTCTAACGTATGCTTATTCAATCTCTAATTACGGTTCTAGCACATGCACTAATGTTCTTGATCTCTAGGGATGCTTCCACTGTTAATACGAGAGCGCCCGGTTAATTCGTTAGACTTCTTAGATGGTATGCCCATATCATCTAGCCATCGATTAGGGCTATTAACTCTTGCAATGTGGAATTGACATTAGAATCTTGTGGCCTTACTTGGCATTATATTGAGCCTCATAAGCGTCTGTACCGGGTCTTATCTCTAGGCCACACTAGATTAAAGTCGTTGTATCGGTAATTTCTTAACTTCTCCATAAGCGGACATACTGCGGCATTACAGACCGCAATCTTCTCATCTCTTAGCGTAGATTAGAGGCCTTAGTCCTTAACACCGATATTCTATCAATAAAGGGGTGATTCTAATTCCCCCTAAATCTAGTATTCTGCTTCTTCCCCTTATCTTGCTTAAGGCTGAGAGCTCACGGGGTTCGAAGTACTGCCTTTCATTGCTGTCCCAGGGTTACTGGTCAAGTCTTAGTTCATATTTCTTCTGGCTTGCGGTCGGACCCATCTAATACACATGACCTCTCTATCTTTTGATGTCACAATGAATCATAACTATAATCTTGCGGTATGTCTTGGCATGCATTTAGCGTATATGGCGGACTTGGCCTTTTTCGACTCAAATTTGACTGTCACGGAGCGTTCTCAACGACGGGTCTTTTACACACCCGCTTTGACTAATAGATCTTGTTGCCTTCTTGGCTTATCATCATGAGGGTCTACACACAACCTATGTAATCACGGGGGCTCTTTATGCTCTAATACTTCTTGGAATTAATCAATCTATCTTCACTTACTGCATCATTTGGGCAACCTCACCTCAATTCTTATGCCCCTTTACTGTACTAGAATCAAGGTCAAGAGGTGGGAATAGCCCCCCCTTTTTTTTTTGCAACAAATAGAAACATATAAGCTGTACCACATATGAAAAAATTGGATTTAGAATCTGCATTTCCCTCTCTTTCTCATACTTATCTGATGGTCTAACATTGTCTGTAATCTTAATCGAATCTTATATATCTAATAAATAAATCAACTCGTATGTACCTTCGTATTACAACTTCCTATTCTAACGTTATCAACGTATTTTGGAAATAGTACCGATAAAGGTATCCTCTTTGGGAGGTCTCCTAGTACCTCCTCTGGCTAGCTATCAATTATCTTGTAAGCCGGGCGATGCCCTCTTGTTGCTATATCTGATCTTCTGCCTGTGATAGGGTATTGCTGATCTGTCTTTGTATCTGTAATCAAAGAATGGTAGCTTTTAGGGACTCAACCCTATGCGCCTCGCTCTATAGCGGCCCGGCGAGAGAAGGAAGGGTAACCATCCTATCATGCCTGCGGCCTCACACTTCTATAGTATGCTAGTGCACAACACATCCATAGATTAGATTCTACTTAGCACGGCTTGCCAGACTCCCTAGGATACGACCTCTCTGATACCAAGTTTGTCACGCCGCCTTGGGGGTATCGTGTACCACAGTGCCTAGAAGTTTGGACTACTAGCGGTGAGCCTAGGCACATCTGGTGCTGGCTAGCTCTATCTCGGGTTCACGGAAACAAAGGGCTATATAACGGCTGTAAACATAGCCTCCGGCCAACTGGGCCTATAACCACCTGTGAAAGCATCAACTGACTAACCGAAACATTCAAATATCAAGGAACCTATGCCGGGCCGACAAGGCCACCATGCGTCTAGTCATCTGAAAAAAACATAACATAGGGAACCTTTGAAAAGCTACATGACCGACAAGGTCACCACTACTATCAAACAATGGCCCACATGGCAACATAAAACAGAAATACTACTGCAGCTATAACAAAGCGCACGGCACTTACGGGACCGGCTCAACTAACCACGGGGAATAGGTACATACAATGCGCAAGCCTCTATGAGTAATAATAAGAAATGATCGGGGCCAGGGCCTGGCCTACCCATCTTGTACAACAAATGGAAAAGAGCTACACCTGCGAAGCTCCGGACTCGGATGACGAGGAGGCGTGACTCATAGCCATTTGGAATCCCGAGGATCGTCTCTCGTCTATGAGTACCTGAGGCAAGTAATGCAACGCCCCAATGGGCGTCGTACCGGCTTGGGCCGAGTATGCAAAGCAACTAAAATAATACAACTAAACACAACTTATATAGATGGCATAACTAGCAGTTCTGTATAGCAGGAGGTAGCCGAATCGAAGAAGCGTATGAGCGGAATCAAGCTTTACGTAGCGATAAGAGCGGGCGTACTGTGAGGCCTTGATAGCTGCTATCTAGTAGCTAGTATATAGAACATAAATAGATATACAAGTAGCAAGCAAGAGCCAATACCAACCCCATAAGCCGGATGGCGCCAAGCAAGCAAACAATCTAATACCCCTACCCGGGTCAAAACCGGCCAAAAATAAGACACTCCCACTCATCGCTCACTAGGAGCACCTCTGGCTCCCCACAGGTCTCGGCTTTCGGAGCCATAACTCCTCCGATATAAATAACCATGCAGAGTGGAGGACTCATGTATGCTTATGTGTATCTATTCACACGGACACAAACTCAACGGGGAATATGCAATGTGGACAGTACCTTGGACACTGCTCAAAAGAGGCATGCAGTACTATGGTGATGGCGATATGGGGAAAGATTCGTCCCATCTTCGTCCAAGTAGGACGGCATGCCAACCCTTGGAGTGATGTAAACCCACCCACTCGGTGGGCGACACGATTACCAACCCGGGGGCGGTGAGGTCGCTCAATAAGATGCCCTCCCACGCCCATCAAGTCTCAACAAACAAATAGCACATATAAATAGCAAGCATGTATAAGCGAAATAAACTTGAAATATGATTTCTTATTACGATCATTTTACGTATTATGCGGTCTGTAATCTTTATTCAAGCATTTGGCTAATGTGTATCCCGAGTTACTATGCATGCGAATGACTAAACGTAGCCAAGATATCATCTGTCTGGATAGCTAGTACGTAGCCATAAAGCGTATTTGTCTATACGATTTTACTTATTAATTTGTATCTTTTATTCTAACAACATGCTTGCTAATCATACAATAGGCTATGCGAATGGAATGCTAACTCGCCATTTGGCGCATGCTTTACTAACTTTCGGACTGAATACGATATAGCAACGCAAACCAGATTTACTAAACTTATTCAATACTCAACATTCAACTCCGAGAACTCAATTACGGAGTTTATTATGATTCATAAAGCTAAGGCTTACTAACTTGTCGAAGAAACTACTTCACATACCTTAACCTCGAGTTATCCGACCGTCGGACGAGGCTCGGTCAACACTCTAGCTGTCCCAACTGCATTCCTTATACATAAATTAGTACTAAATACAACACTATTCTGAAAGACAACATCACTTTCGATATAATTATAGCCTAAACTTAAGCTTATTGAAAGACGGTCAAAAAACTTGCTATTTTGAAGTCGAGAATGGAGAAGTATTCACTTCGTGAAAGCACATTGACACTAGTTTGGAGAAATTCTACTTACCTTAGTCCGGTAGCTCGACGATTCGTCGGCCATATTTACGCCAAACAAAATCCGTAGAGTGCTCCCTCTTGCTAATACCTCGGTACCTGAGGTTAATTTAGAATTAGACTACGTTTGGCAGCGTAATCGGACAATAATATATTCACCCTCTTTGTCTCTATCTGTTCTCTGCAGATTTTCAAATTATAAGGTAATGAACTTAAAAAACGAAGTGGGGCTTTATATACTTGGGCTGGACGGGCCCGGCTGGTGTCACGAATAGCGCGGTGGCCATTGATAGTCAAACAGTTTTCTCATCCGATCTTTTCCCGGGCCTTTTTCTAGCACGTATGGCTTTCTAATATGCTTAACCAACGCGCGAATAGGCCATCCCAGGGGCCGGGAAATCTTGCAGGGTGTAACAACCCACAGTGAAGTACTCGGCACGATAAAGTCGCCCATCTAACAAATCCTTCATTGCTCCTTTTTTTCTGAGTTGGCAAGAGCCATACGTGCGGAGGTATTATGCAAGGGTGCAGGATTTACGGTAGCAAGTCGATTGCAAAATCTATTTCCCTTTCTGGGGGAATACCAGGTAGCTCGTCTGAAAATACATCAGGAATTATCCACCACTAGAATAGTGGTGTCGAAGACTCTAGTCGAACATCTGAACCACGACTAGGTGGTAAATACATCCCATAGCTATCAACTTCTCGCTGAAGGTAGGAAATAAGCCTACCTTTTAGCGTAGGCTGTCTTTAGTAACTTCACTCTCGCCTTTGCCTCCCTAGAAAGTGGAATCGGACGTCTGGTCAGCATTCTACGTTGGCATAGCACGACACCAACCAATCCATACCCATAATGGCATCGAAATCAATCATTCTAACTCTACCAGATCTAGTAGTCGATGATCCTGACCTCCTCTTTTGTACACCCTCGATAAATTCTCCTAGCGCTATAATGGAGTCCTTTGACAGGTGTAGATACTGAGAAGGTCTACTGTAACAATTCTGGTGCAACACTGAACTTTCGAGCCTCAAATGGGGTAACATATGACAAAGTGGACCCTGGATCGAAATCGGTACATAGCGAGGACATGAGCAAATAATCATCATACATTGCAGCATGCAGACGCCTGCGAGTCCTGTTTCTGGTAATGCATAGGTACGACTTGAGCCCGTACCTGAACTAGAGCTCCGTCTACCTCGGCCTCTACCTGCTGAACCTGAGGGCTACGCCCTGCTGAGGCTACTGGGCTCGCGGCCCCGCTAATGCTCGTCACGGCTTTCTAGGCTACCTTGTCCCCCAGGCGGACAATTTGCATCCTGCCCTTGTGACCGCATATATAACACCCTGTGGAGCCATTCTGCAAGCTCCGGTGAGTCGATTACAAATAGGGCAGGGTGGAAATGTGTATCTGCTCTGTTCTACCATCCTTTGATGAGGGAGAGTCCCTTGTCACGGAAAGCTGCTACCGGACACTGGCCCGACCACAGCGGATAAATCTACCTCTCTACTCCAGTCTTGAAGATGGCGGTCTAGGTTTCCAATCAAAAACCCGTGGCCTATCAGAAAACCGTGGCCTATAAGAAAGCCGTGGCCTAGGCCCTCTCTGAATCTCCCATGAATCTCATCAAATCTCTCTCTACGACGCTGCTGATTTGTCGTCTATTACCTACTTTGCCAGCTAATGCAGGCCCTCAATAGTCACGGGCAGGCACCTTTTAGGAACAATGTCATATCTTCCCGTAATGTAAATTTGTCATGCATGCCTCAATGTAATGCAGGTTCAGACCACCATAATAAACCGGTGGAATCTGGATGGCATGGTTTTCACAAAAGCTGGAGCATAGTGGGCTAGAGTCAAGCTGTAAGAGCATATTCTCGTACGCTCCTCGCCCACACTCCAAGTGCAGAGCTGATCCATCCCACGGGCCTGCCGGATCTACCATGGAAAATAACGATCCAGGAAGGCCTCCGAGAAGCTGGACCAGGTCGGAGGGGCAACATCTCTCCTCGAGACCTTTCCCAACTCTCGTACCATAATACAGCTATGTCTCGCAACTTGAAATACTACCCGTCTCAATTGATTCTATAGGTGTCACATGCATGACACAGGAAGATTCTCTACATCGATCTAGGAAATCACAGGGTCCTCTGCTGATCGACCACAGCTGAACTATGGGGGACCCAATGCCAAAAATTCCTTGACCTCGAGCGCAGATCCACCTGATGGCTCTGTTATTACAGGTGGCACTTAGCGGCGAGTGGCCATCATTTGTGCCAACACATAACAGCACCTTTGCGAACTTCCTGGTGGGATGGTGTAGGTACGGGGAGCTATTGGAGGCGGTGTAGTCCGAATGGCTCGATGAGATGGGGACTGCTGAGAAGGCTGTGATGATGCCTCTTTATCACCCTCGAATCAGGTGATTCTAAATGGAGTTGACGCATCCTGGCGGTGCGTTCTCACACGGTATCGGTGTTGCACTTTTGTGGCAGTGTCGCTGATGCGCCATTTTCTATAAACAAAGAGTATGATAAGTTTTTGGAGCAACCTATCTTGTATTGTTCTATGGCACGACTTAATATGAAAAAAAGAGTAACCATCCTATTATGCCTTGCAGCCTCCTGCATATAATATGTGGTGCACAACACATCCATGAGCAAAGACTCTACTTAGCACGCTTTGCAGACTCCCACTGGGGACACGGCACGTTACGATACCAAGTTTGTCCGCCCCGCCTTGGGGTATGGTAGACACAGTGCCCACTGCTAGGACTGGAACTACTAGACTGCGAGCCTAAGCACATCTGGTGCCTGGCTGGCTCTAACTTAGATTCACGGAATCAACAGGCTATATATAACGGCGCCAAACACGGCCTCAGGCCGATAAGGCCATATAACCACAGTACTATAACATCGACTAACTTGAATCACACTCATATAGGGAACCCTATGCGGGCCGACAAGGCCACCATCTTTACATCTAGTTATCTCTAAATCAGTATAACAAATGCTGAACAACTACGTGACCGACAAGATCACCACTATTAACTGGATACGGCCCCACCCCAGCCTTCATAAACAACAATACTAAACAGTTAAACGTATGCACGACCCCACACGACCGACACAACTAACCACGGGGAGATATATACACAATCACATAACCTCTAGGAATGCGTAAGATGGTGGGACGGGGCCCGACCTACCCATACTATATAACAAAATAAAATGATGTAAAAACTCTTAATATCAAGCTCCAGATGACAGGAGGCGTGGCTCTCTTGGCAGCAGGATCACGGGATCGACTCCTCTTCTCAGGTACCTACGGGCCGTAATCTGCGAGCGCCCCAAACGGGCGTCGGTACCCTTTGAGATGCCAGGGTATGCAAACAGGCGGAACATGGCGAGATATAAGCAGCATGCTAGAAAGTCTGAATAGTAAGAAGTATCTGAAATTGTCTGGATTGATGGAATGTTGGAAACAAACATACGCTGCTGAAGTAAGGTAGGGCATACTTGTCGTCATGGCGACCTGGCTGTCTATCGGCCTAAAAGATATTAACTATATACATATATATAACAAACAAGGACCTATACCGGAGCCCCATAAAAAGACAGAACGTGCCAACCAACAAACAATCTATACCCCTACCCGGGTCAAAACCATCCAAAAGTAAATCACCAACTCATCTACTAACTACGACCACCTCTCACCCAGAGCCCCACAGGGTCTCCAACTCGGACTATGACCTCGATATAAATGTTTGTGTCTGTGAGCAGAAGGACTCACGTACTCAACTCTATATATGCTCACGCTGTGCGATGCTGATAAGCCTCATATGGGGAATGCTCCATCCCATCTTCGTCCCTACTGCGGACGGCATACCATTCCCCTTGGAGTGGCGTATCCCCACCCGGACGGTGGGTCGACACGATTACCAACCCGGGGGCGCGAGGGCGGGTGCCCTCATGACACAAGCGAGGTCTCAACAAACAATAATCACGTATAGCAAGCATGTTTGATACGAAAATACTATCTATATTCGATTTCTTAGTCTGAACTCTTTTCTACTTTAAACTGATTCTCATACTGAACTATGCTATCTGAGATATCATCGTATGATATTGCTTTACTAACTTTTTCATTACGAATATATGTCATAATATTATAAAACATGCTTGCTAGATTCATCTTGGACTCAATTCTCGACTTATGCATTCTTTCTTCTATAGTTCACGCTATTTGTTATACTGGATTACTAACCTGCGAAGGAATTAACGCACATACTGCCAAGCAGTTTTCCGACTAGCAATATGATCAATACTTCGCTATTTCTCAAAGCTGCATTTATATATAGGTCAATCGGAGACTAAATACGTTAATGATACGGAAGAAAATGTCACTTTTAATATTTATATACTTGAAACTTTGGCTTATCGAAAAAATGGTCGAAAACTCGTTATTTCTCGAAAGTCCAGAAGGGAGAAATACTCACTTCAGGGCTAGGAGTATATTAACACTAATTTGGAGCAATTCCACTTACCTTATCTCGGTAGGACGATGATTCGACGAATTTCTGGCTTAAATGCATAGGAATGCTCCTTCTTGCTTAATACCTCGGTATGCGAGTTAATTTGAGTTTGGACCGCGTTTGACGACGTAATTGGACAAATAATATAAGGAATCCTCGTTCTCCTGTTTTACTTCACGTTTCTGGAAATTATGATGAAATGAAGGTAAAGCCTTGAAGTTGGAGAGCTTTATATAGTTGGGACCTATAAGTCGCACATTCGTGAATCGATTTATATATATAGCATTTTCCTTGCGACTCGCCGCCTTGGCGCTTGTCAGTCTCTCCCCGGGCCCTTTTCTCACACGTATGACACTCTAAAACTCTTAACCAACAGCCGAATAGGCCATCTACATGTTAAAAATTTACGAGGTGTAGCAAATATGCCTCCACGTCGAGTGAATGGAAGAAGGAATGGCAATGGAGATGGGCACCGGCAAGCCCCACCGGCACGGTAGATCCTATGCACAGTAGGTCACTCATGCCAAGTTTAAAGCAGCATTTCAAATGTTGGCACAAGCTATGACTTCTCAGGTCAATTAGTAGGCGGTGGCTTATGTTCCTTAGAATAGGAACACAATGGCGACTAGAGTTCGGGACTTTCTCAGGATGAATCCACCTGAGTTTTTGGAGTCTAAGGTGGATGAGGACCTGCATGAGTTTATTGAGGAGGTGCATAAGATAACCCAAATTATGGGGGTGACTGGAGATGAGAGTGTAGATTTGTCAACTATCATCTAAAGGGGTTTCTTACATGGTACCACTTTGTGGAAAGATGGTAGGGCGGTGGGAGCGGTTCTGCGGGATTGGATGAGTTTGTAGTTGCCTTCTTGAATAGGATTTTCTTCCCTAGGGAGTTGAGGAGGCGAAGTTTTGTCAGCTTGAAGCGGTACCCTGGGGATTTTCCAGAGTATGCCTTGGAGTTTACCGGCTGTCAAGTATGCGCTGGAGATGGTTGCAGATCAGAGGGCTATATGACTGGAGTTATGAATAGAGTATCGAGTCGGTGGTTAAGAAAGTGCGGGACGCTATCTTAAACATTGATCTAGATTTCTCATGGTTGGTTATATATGCCCAACGGATAGAATTGGATTAGATAAAGGAGAGGAGAGAGAGGCCAAGAGGGTCGGGACGAGGGAGTTACGGACAGTTTCAGTAGAGGTCGGTGGAGGGGATACCGTCAACGGTCCACTAGAGGTCATCATCCCCATCTCCATCATCAATTAGTGTTCCATATAAATTG
Source organism: Datura stramonium (assembly GCA_018107945.1). Taxonomy (NCBI): domain Eukaryota; kingdom Viridiplantae; phylum Streptophyta; class Magnoliopsida; order Solanales; family Solanaceae; genus Datura; species Datura stramonium. The sequence goes on along the minus strand of JACEIK010003832.1, from coordinate 39,372 downwards.
AGGCATGATTAGAGGGGTGGGGCATCGGGCTCCAAAGGTTAGGGAAGTAGGTCAGGAGAGTGCCTAGCGGGTTTATGTGCGTGTTTCGAGTGTGGAAAGCTCGGACTTTTGCTGAATATTTCCACCCCGGCCCAGGCAGGGCCATGGTAGAAGGCGTGACCCAGCCGCGGTTCAGCGGCTCCACCTGCACTCTCAGCTCAATTGGGTGCATCCCACTAGTGCGGAGTGGTGGTCGGCGTTAAAATAAATTTTATGCCCACTCATCTCGTCAGGAGTAGGGGAAGTCTCTCCAGATATGATCACTGGTGTATGTTACAAGTATTCCATCTTGATGTGTATGCATTGCTAGATCAGGCTACCTTATCTTTATGGCTCCTTATGTTGCTATTAGTTTAGGAGTCGGTCCCGAAATCCTATTAGAACCCTTCTCGGTCTCTATCCCAATTGGTGAGTCGATTATAGCTCGATGGACATACAAAAATTGCCCTGTCTGATCCTTCGAAAGACACCTCAGGCGGCTAGTAGAGTTAGACATAGTGATTTTGATGTTATCTTCAGTATGGTTTGGTTGCATGCATGTTATGCCTTATTAAATTATAGAACCAGAATGGTAAAGTTTTGATTTTCATGTGAGCCAGTCCTAGAATGGAAGGATAGTTCAGCTTGTGCCTATAGGTTGCTTTGCTTCCTATTTTAAGGCTAGAAAGATGATCTCTAAAGACGGTATGTATAATTTAGTTCGGGTTAAGGATGCTATGTCGAGAGACCTCGACTCTTGATCGGTTCCAATATTGTGTGAGTATCTAGAGGTGTTTTACGAATGATCTACCGGGAGTCCCTCCCAGTGGGGATTGACTTTGGTATCGACCTTCTCCGCGATACGCAATCCATATCCTTCCTCCCACTTAATGGCTCCGGTGGGCCGAGGTGAAAGAGAAGTTGAAACATCTCCTAGATAAGGGTTCCATCTAGCCTAGTAAATCCCGTGGGGTGCACCAATTCTCCTTGTTTGGAATAAGGATGGTTCACTTAGAATATGCATTAACTTATTTTGTTGAACAAGGTCACAATGCGAATAAGTATCTCCTCCCCAAAATTGATGAATTATTTGATAAACTTCGAGTGCTAAAGTGAGTTTGCCCAGATAGACCTCGAGATCTGGATATCATCGGCTCGAGTTAGAAAGTGACATCCCAAAGACAACTTTCGGGGCTCGGTATAGTCCTTTATAAATTCGTAGTTATGTCTTTTGGACTAACGAATACTCCTATGACTTTTATGAATTTGATGAACAGGGTGTTCAAGCTGTATTGGATATGTTCATAACTGCATTCACAAACGATATTCTCATATATTCACGGAGCGAGGAGGAGCATGCGCTAATTTGAGAATTGTGCTACATATTCGCAAGGATTGCCAGGTTGTTTGCTAAATTTAGCAGGGTGTGAGTTTTGGTTGCACTTGTGTGATTTTGGGTCATGTGGTGTCAAGCGAGTGTGTGCAGGTGGACTCTCAAGATAGTGGGTGAAGAATTGGCCTAGACAGGTTAATCCTTCGAATATCAGAAGTTACTTAGGTTTAGTTGGCTATATGAGTTTTATTGAATATTTCTCATCCATTGCAGCACCATTGACTAAGTTGACCCAGAAGAAGGTCAAATTTCAATGGTCGGATTCTTGTGAGAGGAGTTTTTAGGAGTTAATTACTCGACTCACTTTAGCCCCAGTATTGACTTTACTGAGGGCACATATGGATTAGATTGTATATTCTGATGCTTTGAGGATTGGTATTGGTTACGTGTTAATGATTCATGGTAAGTTCATTGCATATGCCTCTTGATAGCTTATGACTCACGAGAAGAATTACCCGATGCATGACATGGAGTTGGCAATGGTGGTGTTGCATTGATTTGGAGATACTACTTGTGTGGGGTGCATATGGATGTGTTCAAAGACCATAAAGTCTTGATGTGTTCACTCACTTGCACGTTGCTACAAAAGAGGAGGTAGCTAGAGCTTCTTAAGGACTATGACAGGTGTCCTTTATCATCGGGGAGAAAGGCCAATGTAGTGTGGATGCACTTACTAGACTAACCATGGAGAGTGTGTCTCATGTGGGGGATGCAAGGAAGAAGTTAGCAAATGATTTCCATAGGCTTGCTCGTTTTGGGGTTTTCCTGGTTGACTCGATAGATGATAGTATCATTGTTGAGAATGGTTCAGAATCTTCATTGGTGACCGACGTCAAGGCAAGGCAAGATGAGATACTATCTTAGTAAAGCTAAAAGAAGAGCTGTCCAAAAAATTAGAAGGTGGAGGTGTTCTCCCAAGGGGAGATGATGTACTTCGTTATCAAGATCATCTATGTGTTTGGTGTTGATGACTTGAGAGCGAATGTTGGGTGAGGCTCGTGGCTCTCGGTATTCTATCCACCCAAGTGCCACCAAGATGTATTGTGACCTACAAAAAGTCTATTGGTGGAATGGCATGATTAAGGACATAGCGAAGTTTGTGGCTAAGTGTCCAAACTGTCAATAAATGAAAGTTGAGCATTAGAGACACAATTTGCTGCAAAAACTTAGTATCCCTACTTGGAAGTGAAGGAATAGGTGTATGGACCTAGGGTTTCCTTTCACATGCCGATAATGACCCTATTTGGGTGGTTGTGGACAGGTTGACCAAGGTAGCACAATTCCTACCAGGTAAAACTACCGATTCAGTTGAGGACTATGCTAGATAGCACATTCGGGAGTTAGCTTGGTTGCAAGGAGTTCCCTTGTTCATCATCTCAAATAGAGGTACTCGGTTACCTCATAATTTTGGAAATCGTTTTAAAAGGGACTTGGTACTCGAGTTCATGCTTAGCATGGCTTTTCACCTACAAAAACAAATGATCAATGAACGGACCATTTAGACTCTCAAGGACATGTTGAGCATGTGTAGTTAATTTCAAGGGTAGTGGGATGATAATTTGCCTCTCATCGAGTTTGCTTACTATAATAGTTACCACTCCAGTATTTAGATGGCTCCATTTGAGGCTTTCTATGGGTGGAGGTTAGATCGCTTATTGGTTGGTTCAAAATAGGTGAAACTACATTGATAGTCCCAGATTCAGTTCATGAGTCCATGGAGAAAGTTCAAATTATAAGGGAAAAGGCCGAAAATAACTCAGTTGACGAGAAATCTTGTGCGGATGTTAGACGGAAGGAGCGAGTTTGAAGTGATGATTAGGTGTTTTTGAGAAAGTGTTTCCCATGAAGGGAGGTGATGAGGTTCGAAGAAAGGGAAGCTTAGTCCCCGATATGTTGGTCCTTATAGGGTACCAAGGCAAGTTGGCAAAGTGTCCTATGAGTTGGAGCTACCCGTGAGTTAGCCTCGAATGGTACATCGGTTTCCATGTATCTCTATTGAAGAGGTGTATTAGTGACTGGGCCTTAGTTGTCCTTGTGGGAGGCTGCATGGTGAAGGCCAGCCTCACTTATGAGAAGGTTCCAGTTAAGATCCTTGATTGTCAGGTTCGGAGTTGAGGAACAAAGTAGCTTCGGTGAAGGTTTTGTGGAGGAATCAACTTGTTAGAAAGTATGTAGGAAAGTAGGAAATGAGATATAATGGCTAGATACCCGCATCTATTCCATCCCTATCAGCCAATTTCAGGTATTAGTAGCCTTCCTAATACTCTATTTAAGTTTCATTCAAGTTCATGTCTCTTAGTTCCTTTCATGTCACTGCATATATGTGTGATTCATGAATTCAATCCTATCATGTATATCGGTTCGAGATTAAACCCTTCCCTTGCATCGGATTTGAGCTTCAATTGTTTAGTTTTAGGATTGTAGTTCTTTCCCTAGCCCTCCCGGTATGCTTAGTTTACATTTGATGGAGAATGTTCCCAAGGAGATATTATAATACCCCAAAAGTCCTCAAGATCAGATCCAAGGGTTGAATTGCAGGGAAGTGAATTTGCACCAGGTCACGAGAATAACTCGTGGTATTAGTTAAGTAGTGCCGTGATAGAAAGTTGCGGTGACAATGGGTCAAGTAATGACCCGTCATGACATAACGAGTCATTGAATCCCTCGTTGGGTGGTGAAGAGATTGGAATCAAGGGATTCTTTCGGGAGGGAGTTAAGGGGTTGAGGGACGAGTCGTGGTGTCACTTCACGACTCATTAGGTCGACCGTTGGTTGGAAAAAAATTGGATTTTCCAGTGTTAATGATGAGAGGACATAATGAGTCATCGTTTTAGGTGACGACTCGTCTGTCTACGGCCATTGCTTGGAGATTCGAGAGTTGAGAAGGAGGATTCCAATGGAAATAAGTGAGAACCACGAGTTTTCTAGTGACCTAACAACACATTGGGTTGCTCGTGGTGACTGGCAGTGGTTATTTTATTCGAATCATTAAGGGCCTTTTCGTAATTTCTAAGCTCTTAAGTCCTACACTATGTCATTTTAAACCTTGTTGAGTGTTTAATGAAGTTTAACCTATTCTAATTCATTCAACTCTCATGCATGCTATGTTTAGAAATTCCATTTGAAGATCAAGCTTGAATCCTATCAATTTCCTCCCCAATTCTCTTGGAAAACTTAAAATCAAGTTGAGATTCAACTTACCAGGTATATAGGGCTATGAATGAGAGTTTTTTTCACTCTCATGACCAATTTTACCCTTAAGTTCATGAATTTAGTTTCTAATTCAAGTCTATGATCTTATGGGTTTTAACTAATTTTATAAGATTTATTTATGGGTGAATTCCTTCATGTTCCAAATAATGTTTTAATTCATAGGTGGAATTTTATATACAAATTAGTGTAAATTCATGATTTCAAGTTATTAGAAATTATGCTCAATTATGCAGGATTAATGAAAATCAAGTTTATGATTCATGATTTCAAGTATGATGAGATATCTAGCATGATTAAATGTATATAAATTACCAATGCATGATTCCACATGATTTTGACTTCTAAAAGTCTATTTCAAGTATGCATGATTTTAAAATTTGGGCAAGCCTTGAATTTAAGTATCTTTTCATGATCTAGATCGAGCTAATAAGATCGGCTTATCATATATTTTGGAGTCAAGACTCCCAATGTAGATTATGATATATTTTGGAGTTAAAACTCCGCATGTTGAGATTTTAGATAATGCATGTGATTATGTTTTTAGCTTCAATAGAGAAACGATAGGAGCAGCGTGCATGCTTTTGAGAATAGTGTCTAGCAGGAGTAGGCTTGGGGTTCCAAGTTTCCTTGGTCTCGGGGTATGCGCCAATATAGGTTTATATATATTTAATTGGGGCCTCTTAGGAGAGTTTCCCCACCCACAATGGGCCTTTATCTTGATATCTATATCACGTAAGCTCTATCGTGATATTTATTATTCGATGAGATTTTCCATTGTTCCTCATGATTTTAGTTATTCATATTCTTTACTTATGATATTATGTTTTATAGAAGGTTTGACCCAATGATCGAGATTACAAGCATGATTTTAGTTATTCATATTCTTTACTTATGATATTATGTTTTATAGAAGGTTTGACCCAATGATCAGATTACAAGTTTTTACTTATGATTTCAGCTATGACAAGTCATATGGTTTCTATTTTACCTTTGGATCATTCTTTTCAGATACGATATTCAGCTTATGATTATACATGTTTCAGAATCAAATTTCAATGCAGTCCTTACTCTTATGATCTTGTGATTTATGTTTATATGCATGATTTCAGTTAACAGTTACTTAGCATGTTTTTACTTACCTTGCATACTTAGTACATTTCAAGTACTGACCCCATACTCTATACTGTATGTCCGAATGATCTGACTCAGTTCCACCGTTAGCTCAACCTCCCGCAGCTTAGTTTAGTTTCCCATCGTTTGTATGTCCTCATCTTCCGAGGACCTTCAATTTATTGTTAAGTTATGTTATATTCAGTTTCAGACTTAAGCGAGCTAGTTCGAGATGTTGTCCCATCAGCTCATCAGACATGTTAGAGGCTTATAAGACATTATGTAGATGGTCAACTTCATAACACCCCATAACTTCCTAAGACTAGCCTAGAAATTTAAAAGTTGATTCTATAGAGAACTGGAAAAATTGCCTGAGTAGGAGTCATAGTATGACCTGTACAACCTAGGTACGAGGGAGATGGGGTGTGTCAGAGATTAAGGTTGGAGGAACCACAACTAGAATTTACAAATCGTATAATGGAGGTACAACTCGTACATGGAAATCATTTAAAAAATATAGAGATTATGATAGGGAAAATCATGAGTAACCGCGAGTCAAGGTACGACTCGTGGAACTAAGGTACGACTCGTAGGGTGAGTCATTGGAAAGATTAGATCCAACTCAGGGTATAATTACAAGTCGCAACACCCATCATAGGATGTAGGTGTGAGTCATATGAGGCATCAGTGGAAACTTCAAAGGACTGAGTTGGAGCAGAGTCCCTAACCACGACTCATGGTACAGGCCGTAGGACTATGGCACAACTCGTAGGTTGAGTCGTACCACCTGGTGGGTAGAAATTTCATTTAAGTGTTTCAGGGGAAATTTCATACAACCCTAACAACTTAACTCCTAGACCACATCGTTTAGGGTGTTTTTAGGAGGGATTTTAGAGGTATAGTCGAACCTCTCCCTCATTCCTTCAGAAAACTAGATACTAGAAGTACGATCTACTCAAGCAGTTCTCTCAAAGAAAGCTAGGGCTTTCAAGTTTTCTTCTCAGATTCTTAGGGATTTCTCCAAGGAAATTCAACTCTAGTTATGTGGGAATTCAACAAGGGAATTGTTCTTCCCTTGTGCCCTAAAAACTTTTAAAAACTTTATCAATTCCATGCCCTGAAGTTCAAAGCTAGGGTTGTACTCAGTAAAATTATGGGTTTTCTTCTAGTTCATGTTTCTATTGAATTCTTGAAAGCTTTTATATATTATTATATATGTGGATATCATTCTCTATGAAATATGTGCTTTCCCTAGTCCTTACTCACAGTTGAAAGAGTCTTACATGATTTTCTAGATAAAATTGTTGTTTGATTCTTATAACTCTTCTAACCTTAGTGTTATTATGATTATGTGACCAAGTTAGCTTGTTGCTAGGCTCAGTCTCAATCAGTACCTAGTACCCTCAGTGTCTCACAGTAATGTCAGCTAATCAGTTTGACTATAGCCAGTTTGTTGAGGTGTTAGTAATACCTCCCAACCCTAGTTTTTAGTTATCACTTTGTTCTTTAGATGGTTACGACGCTTTCAGATAAGCAACTCTGACCAGTCTTAGAACCAACACATTTAGATATCAGTTTGTTCTTTAGACGGTTATGATGCTTCCAGATAAGTAGCTCTGGCCAGTCTTAAAACACCAGTTTCAGTTATCCGGTCCTACAAACTCTCAAGTTACTTCTAGATAAGTATTCCTGACTTAGTCCAGGACCCCAGCTTCAGGCTATTAGCTTAGTAGCCAAGTTAGGGCTATCTAGTGGGAGTAGTACTTAGCACTGAGGGGACTGGGATTTTAGCACACCCAGGTTCCTAGAACTACGTTTCCACCATAGGTTTTTGGCCCAACGGGCCCCATACTTGTGATCACCGAGCCCAACCACTATATCTTGAAAAGGTACAGTGGGCTTTCTCCGGTGGGGTGTATACATTGGACTCCACGTCTAGCTCACGTGGTTATATGTCGGTTATAGACTCTCCCACTTGTCAGTACAGTTTCAGTTCAGTTCAGTTTAGCTCAGCTCAGTTACTAAGTTCCAAAGCATGTTTATAACTATCAGTCTGGGTCATTATTGAACATATCAGTTACAACTTAGCTTTTATCAATATCTAGTATCAGTTGGTCATTTCATGTTATTTTAGTTCAGTGATTATTTGTCCATGATTATTGTATATCTCACTTACTTAGTACATTCAAAGTACTGATGCATACTTTCTATGTTGTATTGTATTATGATACAAGCGCAGGTTCCCAGTCTCAACATCATCAATAGTTCCTCCTGACGATTCTAGAAGAAGTCCTATTGGTGAGTCCTCATCTTCCAAGGACGATGTTTTTCTTTTCAGTTAGTTCAGTACTTAATCAAACTTTAGAGTTAGCTGGGGGTTTCTCCAGCAACTCATCAGTTAGTAGTTGGCTTTCAGACATAGGTGTTCAACATTCTTTATAGTTATGTTACTATTTCCAAAACAGTTTTATTTGGATAATTATTTTTGCACAGCTCCCGCTTATGCTTACTTACGTTTATCTATGAAATGTTAGAACATGGGTTATCTTGGGGTCACTTGTGGCACCAAGTACCGTGTCCCATCCAGGGTGAAGACTCGGGTCATGAAAAACTTGGTATCAGAGCCCTACATTTAGATTATCCTAGGATGTCTGAAAGCCGCATCGAGTATATCCCTTTTCATGGGTGTGAAGCGTGCCACACTTATGATGGGGTGGCTACAAGATGTTATTAGAAAATTTTCCCTTTTGTTCATACTCCTTATCGTGCATTGAAGTTGAATTCCAAAATTGTCCTCCTAACTCGTGCTCTATACATTTAAGTAAAAATATGCCTAAAAATGAGGAAATGGAAGGAGGGCTGGAAATGTAAACCGACCTACCCTATAGCTCCAGCAGCCCTTCAGGATGATCAAGTGTCCTCAGCAGAATTTTGAGCGGCGATCCAACTATTGGCGCAGACTATGACCGACCAAGTGAACTAGTAGTTGGTTCCAGTGAATGCAAATGGGTCTGCAACAACTGCTAGGGTTCGGGACTTCACCCGAATGAACCCTCTATCCTTTCATGGATCTAAGATGGGAGAAGACCCTCAGGAGTTTGTGGATGAGGTGCGGAAGATCACCCAGATTATGGGTGTTATTTCCATGGAGAGTGTTGATCTGGCTGTCTACCAATTGAAAGGGGTGGCTCATATTTGGTACAATAAGTGGAAGGAAGGGAGGCTAGAAGAAGAAGGATCAATAGAGTGGGATGAGTTCACTACTGCATTTCTAGATAGATTCTTTCCTCAGGAATTGAGGGAGGCCAAGGTCGCCGAATTCATAAATTTGAGGAAGGGTAACAGGACAGTTGAGGAATATGTGTTAGAGTTCACTCGGTTGTCGAGGTATGCTCCAATGATGGTTGCTGAGTCAGGAGCTCGCATGCTTAAATTCATCAATAGAGTGTTCGATTTGGAACTTAAGGAGTGCGAAACTGCAATGTTCATCAAGAAAATCGACCTCTGTAGTCTTATCATTCACGCACTGTATATTGAGGCAGATATGTTAAAGGATATCGAGTAGGAGAACAAGCGGGATAGAACGGGTCAGTCAGATTATGGCCACCAAAATTCCAGCGGTAGTAGTCGCCCACAACAACAACAACAGAGAACTCCAACACCCACATCAGCCAGCGCCCCTTCTTTCCGGTCTCGCAAGGATCGAAAGGGTGGAGCATCTTGCTTTTAGTCCCAGAGTTACAATGCCAGCAACCATTACCCAGCTTGTCCTAAGTGTAGCAAGAACTATCCAGGTGAATGCCTCATGGGCAAAGAGGGTTACTTTGGATGTGGGTAGTTAGGTCACAGGTTAAAAGAGTGTCCATCAACAAGACGGGGGAGAATTCAATCTATTTCAGTAGCCCCAGCAGGTCATCTAGCTTAGCAGGGGACTACTTCATGTACGGATGAAGGTCAGTGCCAAAACCATTTTTATACTTTTTCCTCTCTCAGGATCGGGAGAGCTCACCTGACGTGGTCACAGGTATGTTACGTCTTTTCCACCTAGATGTATATGCCTTACTAGATCTAGGAGCCACACTATCATTGATTACTACTTATGTAGCTGTTCAGTTTGCAATCAGTCCATAAGTCCTCTCTGAATCGTTCTTAGTATCTACCCCAGTTGGTGAGTCAGTTAGAGCTAGCAGGTATATAGAAACTGCCCAGTCTCAATATTGATTAAAGTTATTCCAACTAATCTAGTAGAGCTAGACATTGTCAATTTTGACCTCATTCTTGGTATGGATTGATACATTTCGTTTATATCTCAGTCGACTGCAGAACTAGAGTCGTCATTTTAGTTTCCCAATGAGCCAGTCTTAAAGTGGTGGGGTAGTGTTTCAGCTCCTAAAGGTCGGTTTATTTCCTACCTTAAGATAAGGAAGATGATTTTGAAAGGGTGCATCTATCACCAATTTCGATTCAAAGATTCTAGCTTCGAAACACCAATGATTCAGTTATTTCCAGTTGTCAGCGAATTCCCTAATGTATTTCCCAAAGATCTTCCCGGAGTCCCTCCCGAGCGGTAAATAGACTTTGATATAGACTTTCTTCCAAACACTCATCCCATCTCTATTCCTCCTTATAGGATAGCTCCAGCTGAGCTTAAGGAGATGAAAGAACAGTTGAAATACCTTCTAGATAAGGGTTTCATCAGGCCCAACATCTCTCCATGGGGTACTACAGTATTGTTCGTGTGAAAGAAAGACAGTACTATCAGAATGTGTATCGACTACCGTCAACTGAACAAACTTACAGTTAAGAATAGGTATCCCCTACCCAGGATTGACAACTTGTTCGATCAACTCCAGGGATGTAGTTGTTTTTCCTAGGTAGATCTCAAGTCGGGGTATCATCAACTTAGGGTCAGGGAATGTGTCATACGAAAAATAGCCTTCAGAACTCGGTATGGTCACCATGAATTTTTGTTTATGTCCTTTCGACTAACTAATTCCCCTACAACTTTCATGGACCTGATGAATAGGGTATTCAAAAAGTATCTGTACATGTTCGTCATTGTGTTCATAGACGAAATCTTGGTATACTCCAAAAATGAAGAGGATCATGCCAACCACCTGAGGATAGTGTTGCAGACTCCGGAGACCGTAAGTTGTTTGCTAAATTCAGTAATTGTGAGTTATGGCTAAAGTCAGTAGCCTTCGTCGGTCATGTGGTCTCAGGTGAGGGGATTCAAGTAGATCCTCAAAAGATAGCAGTGGTGAAAGACTAGACAAGACCCACTTCCCCAACAGATATTAGGAGTTTCCTGGGTCTAGCCGGTTATTATCAACAATTTGTAGAAGGATTTTCTTCTATTGGGTCTTCTCTGACTAAGCTAACCCAGAAAAAGGTGAAGTTTTAGTTATTAGATGCATGTAAGAAAAGCTTTCAAGAGCCGAAGACGCAACTCACTACAACTCCAATTTTGATCTTACCAGAAGGAACAGATGGGTTCATAGTCTATTGTGATGTTTCCAGAGTTGGACTCGGTTGCATTCTGATGCAGCGAGGCAAGGTGATAGCTTATGCCTCCAGACAGCTCCAAGTTCATGAGAAGAACTATCCGACTCATGATCTTGAATTGGCAGCAGTGGTGTTTGCTTTGAAAATATGGAGGCATTAGCTTTATGGGGTTCACGTGGATATTTTCACCGACCTCAAGAGCCTTCAGTACATGTTTAGTCAGAAGGATTTGAACCTTCATCAAAGAGGGTGGTTGGAGCTATTGAAGGATTATGACATGAGTGTGTTGTACCACCCCGACAAGGATAATATGGTGGCGGATGCCTTAAGCAGGATGTCAATGGGGAGCATTTCTTATATTGAAGAAGGCAGAAAAGAGCTAGCAAAGGATATTCACAGGTTTACCCGATTGGGAGTTTAGTTTGTGGACTCAGCTGAGGGCGGAGTAGTACTGCAGAGTGGGTCAAAATCCTTGTTAGTTGTTGAGGTTTAGTCAAAGCATGTTGAAGATCCCATACTGCTTAAGTTAAAAGAAGCAACTCTAAGAAAAGAAGTGGAGGCTTTCTCCCAAGGGGGAGATGGTGTGCTTCATTATTAGGGAAGACAATGTGTTCCTGACGTAAATAACTTGAGACAGCGAATACTGGCGAAAGAACATAGCTCCAGATATTCTATCCACCTAGGTGCCACTAAGATATACCGTGACCTATAGGAAATCTACGGGTGGGACGACATGAAGAGAGACATTGTAAATTTTGTGGCTAAGTGCCAAACTACCAGTAGGTTAAAGTTGAATATCAGAGGCCTGAGGGTGTAACTCAGGATATCAGCATACCCATATGGAAGTGGGAAGAAGTGAATATGTACTTCATTACAGGTCTACCTCGTACTCATCGACAACATAATTCAATTTGGGTGATAGTAGATTGAATGACCAAGTTAGCATATTTCCTCCCAGTTAAAACTATAGACTCAGCTGAGGATTATGCTAGGCAGTATATTCTGGAGTTAGTTAGACTGCATGGGGTTCCCTTGTTCATCATTTCAGATAGAGGTACCCAGTTCACCTCGCATTTCTGGAAGTCATTTCAGAAAGGACTCGGTACTCAGGTCAAGCTCAACACAACTTTTCACCCTCAGATAGATGGAAAAGCTTAGAGGACTATTTAAACCTTAGAAGATATGCCGAGAGCTTGTGTGATCGACTTCAAGGGTTGTTGGGATGATCACCTTCCACTCATCGAGTTTGCATACAACAACAACTACCATTCCAGTATTCAGATGGCCCCGTTTGAGGCATTACATGGTAGAAGGTGTAGGTCCTCTATTGGGTGGTTTGAAGTTGGCGAATCTACCTTGATAGGACTAGACTCAGTTCATCAGGCTATGCAGAAAGTGCAACTTATTAGAGAAGGGTTAAAAACAGCTCAGAGCCGAAAAAAGTCATATGCTGATGTAAGGAGAAGAGAGTTAGAATTTTCCAATGGAGATTGGGTCTATCTAAAAATTTCACCGATGAAAGGAGTGATTAGGTTTGGAAAGAAAGGAAAACTCAATCCAACGTATATAGGACCCTACAGGATTCTAAGGCAAATTGGCAATGTGGCCTATGAATTCGAATTACCTTCGGAGTTAGCATCTGTGCACCCAGTCTTCCATGTGTCACTATTGAAGAAGTGCATTGGTGATTTGACCTAAGTTGTGCCACTAGACAATGTGGGAGTGAAGGATAGTCTCTCTTACGAACAAGTCCCAGTTCAAATGCTAAACCATCATGTTTGTAAGCTGAGAAACAAGGAAGTCACTTCAGTAAAAGTCTTGTGGAGGAACCAGCTAGTTGAGGGGGCCACATGGGAAGCAGAACCAGAAAGGATGGCTAAATACCCCCATTTATTCCCTTCCAGTCCATTTTCAGCATCGTGTATTAAATTCCTCCTCAGTACTCTATTCAGTTCCGTACTCATTAGTTCTGTCCATATTTTATACGTGCACACTAGTTGTGCCAACTCAGTTAGTATGCCTGTTTTAGTTCAAAGTCAATCACTCATTCAGGAATCAGTTTATAGTTTTCAGTTAGGAATTTCAGCTCTTTTCCCAGTCTCTCAGCTTATTTAGCCTTCATTCAAGGATGAATGTTCCAAAGGGAGATATTGTAACACTTCATAACTTTTTAAGACTAGCTTGGAAATTTAAAAGTTGATTCTATAGAGAACTAGCAAAATTGCCTCAGTATGAGTCATAATACGACCTGTACAACCTAGGTATGAGTTGTACCAGGACCCGTAACTGGGGAGATAGGGTATGTTATAGATTAAGGTTGGAGGAACCACGACTAGGAGTTATGGATCGTATAATGGAGGTACGACTCGTACATGGAAATTGTGGAAAACTATAGAGATTTTGACAAGGAAAATCTTAAGTAACCACGAGTCAAGGTACAACTCGAGGAACCAAGGTACAACTCCTAGGGTGAGTCATTGGAAAGATCAGATGCAGAATCAAGGTCTAATTACGAATCACAACACCCATCGTAGGATATAGGTGTGAGTCGTAGGAGGCATCCGTGGAAAACTTCAGAGCATTGAGTTGGAGCAGAGTCCCTAACCATGACTCGTGGTACGGGTCGTAGGACTATGGTATGACTTGTAGGTTGAGTCGTACCATCTGACGGGCAAAAATTTCATTAAGTGTTTCAGGGGTAATTTTGTAAAACCCTACCTACTTAACTCCTAGATCACATCGCTTAGTGTGTTTTCAGGAGGGATTTTAGAGGTATAGTTGACCCTCTCCCTCATTCCTTTAAAAAATTAGATAGCAGAAGTACAATCTACTTAGGCAGTTCTCTCAAAGCAAGCTAGGGCTTTCAAGTTTTCTTCTCAGATTCTCAGGGATTTCTCCAAGGAAATTCAACTCCAGGTATGTAGGAATTCAACAAGGAAATTGTTCTTCCCTTTTGCCCAAAAACCCTTCTGAAAACTTTCTTAATTCCATGCCCTGAAGTTTAAAGCTAGGGTTGTGCTCATTCAAATTATGGGTTTTCTTCTATATCATGTGTTACACCTCGTAAATTCTTGACATGTAGATGGTCTATTCGCATGCTGGTTAAGAGTTTTAGAATGCCATACATGCTAGAAAAAGGCCCAGGGAAAGATCGGACAAGCGCCAAGTCGACGCGTCGCAAGGCAAAATGCGACTTATAAATCGCATTCCCTGAATGCGACTTATAAGTCCTAATTATATAATCCCTCCACTTCGGTTTTAAAGTTACAATTCCTTATAATTTACAGTAGAAAACAGAGAGTAATTAGAGAGAAGGGGGAAACGAAGATCTCCTACTAATATTTGTCCTATTACACCACCAAACGCGGTCCAAACATGAAATTAACCTCAGATACCGAGGTATTTAGTAGCAAGGATCATTCCTACAGATTTAGTTTCGCGAAATTCGGCCGACAAATCATCGCGCTACCGAGCTAAGGTAAGTGGAATTGCTCCAAATTAGTGTCAATGTACTCCTATCCTTAAACTGAGTATTTCTCCTTTCTGGACTTTTGAGAAATAGCAAGTTTTCGACCATTTTTCAATAAGCCAAAGTTTGGCCTATATATATATCAAAAGTGATGCTTTCTTCCAGAATATTAGTGTATTTAGTTTTAATTGATATATATGTGAATGCAGTTGGGAGAAATAGCTGGAGTACT
>JACEIK010003832.1:9633-22912 GCA_018107945.1 Datura stramonium | reverse complement strand
AGGTAACTAGACAGCATGGTGGCCTTGTTGGCCCGCATAGGTTTCCCTATAAGAGTAGGATTCTGGTTAGCTGAAGTTGTAGTACAGGTGGCTATAGGCCTAGTCGCCCGGAGGCTGTATTTACAACCGTTATATAGCCCATTGATTCCAGGAATCTGGGATAGAGCCAGCTAAGCACCAGATGTGCTTAGGCTCACCAGTTTAGCAGTTCAGGTCCTAATAGGGCACCAAGTGCCAGTCATACCCCCCAAGGCGAGGCGTGACATCATGTTTCTATTGAAATCTTGAAAGCTTTTATCTATTGGTACATATGTGTATATCATTCTCTATGAAATGTTTGCTTGTCCTTACTCACAGTTGAAGGATTCTTACATGATTTTCTAGATAAAATTGTTGTTTGATTCTTATAACTCTTCTAACCTCAGTGTTATTATGATTATGTGACCATGTTAGCTTGTCTCTAGGCTCAGTGTCAATCGGTACCTAGCACCCTTAGTGTCTCACAGTAATATCAACTGATCAGTTTGACTATAGATAGTGTGTTGAGGTGTCAGTAATACCTCCCAGTCCTAGTTTTTAGTTATTAGTTTGTTCTTTAGATGGTTATGATGCTTCCAGATAAGCAGTACTTCCAGTTATCAATCTGTTCTATAGACGGTTACGACGCTTCCAGATAAGCAGCTCTTGCCAATCTTAAAACACCAATTTCATTTATTCGATCCTACAGACTCTCAAGTTACTTCTAGATAAGTATTCCTGACTTAGTCCAGGACCTCAGCTTTGGGCTATCAATTTAGTAGTCAAGTTAGAGCTATCTAGTAGGAGTAGTACTTAGAACCAAGCAGACCAGGGTTCCAGTGTACCTAGGTACCCAGAACTACGTTGCCACCGTAGGTTTTTAGTCCAACGGGCCCCATACTTGTGATCACCCAGCCCAACCACTATATCCTGGCAAGGTACAGTGGGCTTTCTCCGATGGGGTGTATATATCGGTCTCCACGTCTAGCTCTCGTGGTTATATATCGGTTATAGACTCTCCCACTTGTCAGTATAGTTTTAGTTTAATTTATCTCAATTCAGTCGCTCAGTTCCAAGACATGTTTATAGCTGTGAGTCTAGGTCATTATTGACCATATTAGTTATAGCCTAGATTTTATCAGTATCCAATATCAGTTGGTCATTTCATGTTATTTCAGTTCAGTACTTATTTTTCCATGCTTATTGTATATCTCACTTACTCAGTACATTCAAAGTACTAACGCATACTTTTTATGTTATATCATATTATGATACAGCCACAGGTTCCTAATCTCAGCATCATCAGTAGTTCCTCTAGACGATTCCAGCAGTAGTCCTATTAGTGAGTCCTCATCTTTTGAGGATGATGTTTTTCTTTTTAGTTAGTTCAGTACTTAGTCATACTTTAGAGTTAGCTGGGGGTTTGTCCCAGCAATTCATCCAGTTAGTAGTTGGCTTTCAGATACAGGTGTTCAGCATTCTTTATAGTTATGTTACTATTTCCAAAATAGTTTTCTTTGGATAACTATTTCTGCACAGCTTCTGCTTATGTTTTCTTAAGTTTATCAATGAAATGTTAGACCACAGGTTAGCTTGGGGTCACTTGTGGCTCTAAGTACCGTGTCCCCTCCAGGGTGCAGACTCGGGTCATGACAAGCTTTGTCAAGTGTTGACTCTGTTTTATGATCATTATGTTATTCAGAATTTCGCTCATTCATGTTTCAGTTATCATATTCCACTCCAGGTATGCTCCTTAGTTGTTATGTTCATGCCATGGGTCGACTTGGAGCCATTCGTGGTTCTATGTCCCATGTCTTGATTCGGGCTCAACTCGGGTCGTGACTGTTCTATTGGTGAGTCCTCATCTTTCAAGGACTAGGGTAGTTCTTTATATTTCTATAGTGCTATTTCATTTTTCCATACTTTAGATTTAGCTGGGGGCTTATCCCAGCAACTCATCAGTTAGTAGAGGCCTTCAGACAACATAGTACAAGTTCCTGCTTATTATTATCGGTATTGTTTCAAACTCATGTATTTATTAGACTTTATCGTTTCTCTTAATGTATTGTTTTAGACTTTAGTACATTCCGCTTAGTTTTTTATTTAATTCTAGTATGTTAGTGATATGATATGCCATGGGTTAGCTTGGGGTCACTTGTGACTCTAAGTACTGTGTTGCGTCCAGGGTGCAGACTGGGGTCGTGACAAAATGGTTCCACTATCAATTCTACTGTTGAAGCACAATGATATTTGGACATCTGAATTTTTGATGATTAATTGTGTACAAGTGAAAATCCACATGCTGAAGAATGAAGGAAAAGTATCAATTAATCAAGTCCTGATAGATTTCTAAGAAGAAGTGAATATACAAGAACGCTGCTAGAGGAACTCATTTGAGAACTTATTCCTTTGAGTAAAGAAGGAGACTATAAGGATAAAAGATTGAAGATTTTGAGTGCGCACCAAGATTCCTTGGAGAAGTGAAATACAAGAGAACTCAATTCAACAAGTAAATGGTATGATATACAAGAAAAGTTACCATAAAGTTGCACATGGTACTAATTTCAAATAAAGAGATAAAGAAGCCCATATGTGTCAACAAGAAGGAGACCAAGTCAAATAAGGATAGGAGTTTTGGCAAGTCTTGAACCAATTTTAAGTTAGCTTGGAGAGTTGGAAGGAAAATACTTAGTCCTATATATACAACACTATATCTAACATTTGAAGTTTGACCATACCCAAAGACAGAGGCCTCAACGTATTCCCAATTCTACATAAAGAATCTCAAAAAATAAATTGTTTCTACAACAAAGAACATATTCAATCAAGTTTTATTAATACAATTCTTTAGTTTGTAATAGCTAGATTTCTTGGAGTGGTTTCAAGATAAGATTTTGATTAAATTCAAAGATTGTATAGGTGTTGTCTTGTTTTTTGTAAGGGACTTCATTGAGTAAGGTAGAGTAATTGAAGATTAAGAGGGTAGAGGTACAACTATTAGAAAAGTTCTTTAGGTGTTACATGGGAGGTTGTAAACCTATTCAAAGTTTGCAGCCAAGTTTAGTGGTAAAGTTTGGATAAATTCCTACAGAGGTAGGTCATCATTTTTTACTCTACTGAGGAAGAGTTTTTCACATAAAAATACTTGTGTTGATTTACTTTCTTGAATAGTGCTCAAAGAACCTAATTTTTTGAGTACAAAGGTCACAACTAAAATATCAAATGGTATTGGAACTAGATATTTCAAAAAAGGATAGCATCTAGGTTAAAGCAATTAAATATTAAAGGTGAATTCTAATATTTTGCACCATTAAAAAGAAATCAAAGCAAAGGGAATAACAATGCAGACATGCACATCAGTTTAGAATCACTACATATGCATCCCTACTTCATTACTTTGTCATTTTTCCTGATGAGTTAGTAATTTACTAACTCATTAGACTTCTAAGAATGAGATTTTTATTTGTTTTCAAATCATTTATAAAGGTATTATGCTATTTCTCTTTGACTTTGCAGTTATTGAACTTAAACAGGGAAAGCAGAGAAATTGAACAAAAAAGCAAAGTGTTGGAAGAAGAAGACCGATAATTTGTAGGTTGGCACCAGCGAAATGCAGGTAAGGCATAGGATCACACTGGTCAAGAGTTGAAGACCACCTGCAAAATGTAGGTGCAACCGCAGGACATACCCAGGCTTCTCTAAACATGAGCTGCGAGAGACTTGCACCTCGCGGATGGGCACCTGCAAAATGCAGGTGCCGCGCAAGTGAGTCTACTGAAAAGGGTAAAGTTGTCCAGGTCTGGCACAAGAATATTTTGGAAGCTTCTCAGGGAAAATGGGAATCTGTGCAGAAAAAGAAGAGCATAGTTTCCCTAATTTGTATACACCTTGATCTTATAAGAAAAGTACTTTTTGAAATATCAATTCTTGTAGAGAGAGAATCATATAGAGAAGGGAGAATTAGTCTTTTTCTTCTTCTTCTTCTTCTAATTGTAGGGTAAGAAACCACTATTAAAGTATACTTTAAAGCTTAATTTGATTGCTCAATGATGAATATTAATGAATATCTTGTTGATATAATTCTTTTGTCCCCATTCATGAGTAGTTAATTTGATTGCTAGGGGTATGTGCTTGATAAGGGTTTAGATTGGATTTGGTGTTAGTAATTTAGTCTTAGAATCACTTATTGTGTATGAATCTAATGCTTTCTCTAAGTTTTAATTAAAATATTTATAGTTGCAAACATAGATTGTGTTTACTTATCTTGTTTTTGCTTGTAAAAAGGAAGTACGATATGGGTGAGAAAGAACTAGTGTGGAATTGAGTTTTTTGAGTTTGGAGTTGGGCTAGAGATAGACAAAATCCATTTTCATAACTCATTCAAGGGTTAAGGCTAGAAATAGCTTAATTCTTCTTCAAGCAAATGGGGGTAATTTTTTATGTGATCTTGGGGTTTGAATGAACCCGAGTAGAATGTACCCAAGTGGTGTTCGAAAGACATCAAGTACAACCTAATCCATGGATATTCATGTTAGTAGTTGATATTATTTAGACTTATTGATTAACCACAATCCTATCAATGCCTCGTTAATAGAACATCCCTAGTACTTGCTCTCATAGTTGCTTCAATTTGCATTACCCTATTTTGATATTGCTTTTAGAATCATGTAGTAATCTTATTTTCCCCAAAAATTTACTTTATAAATTGTGTGAATTCGACCCCAACTCTTAGTTAGGTTAATTATATTGCATGTGACCGGGTACACTCTCTCATTTAAGGAGTTATCAATTTTAGCGTTGTTACTGGGGAATAGGCATTGACAACCTAGAGTTGTTTGTTGATTTGAACTAGTTAAGCATCTTGTGTGAATTTACATTAGTTGTTTTTTCTACTTGTTTAGGTTGAATTTCATGAGCCAAGACTCTCAAGTAGGTTCTGTGAATGGCCACATGGACCAAGATGATGATGAGTATATGTTGCTCGATATAGCTGGTGTTATTCGCCTATCACCTATGGTAGAGAAATTTGTCTTTCATGTGACAAGCACTATGATACACTTGTTGCAAATGAAGAGGTTAATTGGAGGGCAACCAAGTGAAGATGCCAATAGACACCTTCGTAATTTCCTTGAAATCTGCCAACCCTTTAATATTACCAACGTTAGCCAAGAGTCAATTTGTCTAAGGCTTTTCCCATTCTCATTAATAGGAGAATCCATTGTTTGGTCAGAAGAGTTGCCCCCAGGGTCAATCACTTCATGGAAAAAGTTGACAGAGGCTTACTTGGACAGATTCTTTCCTCTCTCGCAGATGCTTCAATTGAGGGATGAGATTACCAATTTTAGATAACTCCTAGGAGAGCCCCTGCATGAGGTTTGGCTCTGATTCAAAAAGAAAGTTGCAATATGGCCCAACCATGGTTTGCCTGATGGAGTTCTACTCCAAAGCTTCTATTGTTCCCTTGACTTGATCAATAAGCTGGTGGCCAACAAACTTGCTGGTGGGTCCCTAATGGAAAAAAAATTATAGATTGGCCAAAGATTTCCTTGATCGTATAACTAAAACAAATAGAGCATGGCATACTAGAGACACCGAGGTGTCCCCAAGTGTTTCCATTCCTAGCCTTATGATTGCGGAAATGAAAAGGCGTGATGAGGAAAGAGGTGAAATCTTGAAAAAAATGATGACCCACCTTGAAGTAATGACTAAACATGTTATAGGGGTTGGTGCCAGGAGTGTGAATATCGTGGGACACAAGGGCATGGTCAATATGAAGGAGAGGGTTCACCTCCAAGATATGAGGAATGTTAATACATGATAGGTCAAATGGGGGGTTATATCAAGGATACTAAGGTGTGAACCAAGGCCTTTGGCTCCCTTGTGATGAGAATCAAGGTTGGAGAAATTAGGAAAATCAAGGGTGGAATGAGAGAAAAGATAGATGGGGAATAGTGTTCAAAATTGTGAGAGGTATCATAGAAGCTCAAATACATACATACCTCCTCCCAAAGCGGATGCGGCCCAAATGCTACCAGGGGTGAGTGATGTTGTCAATTCAAAAGTTGAGGAGAGGGTGTTGAAAAGGGTAGAGTCCACGATAGTGGAGGAAAGGAATTGAAAGGGGAGGTGTCTAACCTTGCCCAAACTGATATATCCCATTTGGCCTCTATTAAGAAACTAGAGGCTTAAATGAACCATCTCTCAACCCAACTGAACCCCCAGGTGAATGGAACCCCCCAAGTGATACTATACCCAATCTGAAGAAGGATAACCACTACATGGATAATTTCACTAGGTGTGGAAAAGTTGTTGCAGATACAGGTGTTAAGGCAAAGCAAGCTATTGATCCAACAACAAATGATGTAGTGAGTGCTATGGTGGTAAGATCACCAATTTGTATTGACAATGAAGAAGAAAAAGAGGAGGACAGAGTAGATGTTCCTTATGAGAATGTTGAAATTGAGAAATAAGGTGAGATCCTCTCAATACAAAAGGACAAGAGCCTAGACTTCCACCCATATAGCCTCAGCGGTTAGCGAAATATGAGGACAACCAATTTTACAAATTCATTGACATATTCAATAAGTTTTCCATCAATATACCGCTTGTGGATACATTGCTCTAGATGCCTGGCTATGCCAAATTCATGAAGGAGCTATTGAAAAAGAAGAAGGTTGTGAACGCGGGCACAGTGGAGGTATCACACCATTGTAGTGCTCTAATGTCTAGCAATCTTTCTCCAAAAATAGAGGACCCAGGAGCATTCACCATTCCTTGCACTATTAAAGTGTGCATGTTCAACAAAGCGTTATGTGATCTCAAAGCAAGCATCAACCTAATGCCTCTCATAATATTTAAGAAGTAAGGTTTGGGAAGTCCTAAGCCTAGGACCATGAGGCTATTGATGGCGGATCATTTTATCAAGCACCCCATTGGAGTTCTTGAGGATGTCTTGGTCCGGGAGGACAAGTTTATTCTACCATCCAACTTTGTAGTGTTGGATTATGACATGGATATTGAGGTGCGTATCATTTTGGGGTGACCATTGCTAGCTACGGAGAGAGAGCTTGTTGAAGTAGAGCTGGGGGAGCTAAAGCTTAATGTTTGTGCCACAGAAGAACCTTCAATGTGTGCCAACCAACAAAGTCCCTTGAGGAAAGCAAGTTGATTGCGGTTCTTGATGAAGATGAGGATAAAGGGAATTATTGTAAGGAGGAAGTTGATGAGGAGCATGGTCCTCCAGATGAGTGATACTCGGTGATGAATTTGTCGAGCCGCAACATTAAATAAGGCGCTTTATGGGAGGCAACCCAAGTGCTTTTAACTTAAGTTTTTTTTTTATGTTTGTGTAGTTTTTGGTTTTGTAGGA
The DNA here is from genome assembly GCA_018107945.1 of Datura stramonium. NCBI lineage: Eukaryota > Viridiplantae > Streptophyta > Magnoliopsida > Solanales > Solanaceae > Datura > Datura stramonium. Next base: position 15,525 of record JACEIK010003832.1, on the reverse strand, counting down.
TGATTGGATGAAGGACAAGGGAAAGAAAAATAGGGGAAGAGCTGCTGAAGACCTGTGAAATGTAGGTGAGGATGCGTAAGATGCAGTGCAAACGCCAGAAGGGTCCAAAAGTGAGAGAAAACTGAAGAATCTCTATGCCTCACCTGTGAAACGTAGGTGATAACCCACGAAACGCAGGTCAGATGTAGAGCCAAATCAGAATACCTGGAAAAATCTGAAAAAAGGGAAGATGACATGTGTGGGATTTGTGAAACGTAGGTACAAAACTGCGAAACACAGGTCAACCGTAGGCATTGAGCAGTAAACTAGGCAAAATAGAGGTCACTTAGGCTTGGACTTGCATCTAGCAGGTGACCTCCTGCAGCTGCAGGTCCAGCACAGGCGTAGGTATGAAATTTCATTTAAATTTTGACTTACCCATTGACCAAATCTAATCCAAGGCCAACCCACAACTCTCCATCTTCTCCCATGTCCCCTCACCTCTAATTTTCTTCACCTTTTCTTCTTCACCATAAACCCTATACCAACCACTCATTCTCCTCTTATTAGATCCATTTACTCCACTTTTTAAAACCACCAATCCACTTAATTCCCCTCCATCTATAAAACCCATCTACCAACACCATCTTCTTTCATCACTTACTACCATATCTCACTTAGCACAAGAAGTTCAAGTTGTGGGTTAGCGATTGTTAAGCAAGAATTTCATATTCTCAATTTCATTCCTTCTCTCCACTATTTTAGTGTGTGTGCTTCTCATTTTTTCTCTTATTGATTCTTGGTGATTGTGGCATGATTGGAAGTAAATTTTGTTAATAACCCATGTCGCCCAAATACTCATATTATGTTCTCTACTCATTTGATAACATTATTTGTTGTTGGTAAAGTGGGCGAGTCAAAATTGCAAAATGTGGGTAGAGATCCTTACTATAACTGCTTTATTTTTCATGTGGTCATATGTCTTGAGATGCTAGTAGGGGGTGAAATCTGAGTAACCCATTTACTTGAAATGTATCATTTTTTCCGATGATGGATGGGGTGACGTCCTTCTTAAGGGAAAATTGACATTCTTTTCTTTTATGCTGGTTTTGAATGAAATTTTATTGTGTGAATAAGTTGAGATATTTTGTGAAATTGATTTGAGAATATTTATTTGGAGCGGGCACTTAATGTTTCCCGATGATAGATGAGGTAACGTCCATCTTAAGGGAAGGCGCTGAGTGGTCCTCATTGTCTTTGTGTGTGTCTAAATTATTGGATAAATCTTTTGGTGAAGTATGAGTACCCATTAGATGTGTTGTGTTCATTTTTTTACAAAAATTGAAAAATTAGAGCAAGAAAAGCAATGCTAGTCACTGCTATGCACTTGTGAACCATGGTAGTGATCTGCGAAATGCAAGAATAGGTTTGAGGCTTCAAGCGACTGCCACCCATATGCGCTACAACTGTGATCCATGGATCGTGACTTGTGATACACAAGTTTAGCGCAGGAGAAGAACTTGTTGGCTCTATAGTCTGTCGCAGCCCTGCGATGCCCCTATGAATCACGTGTCTCAACCTGCGAAATGCCAGTGCAGCACCGTGTTTCCAGTTCCTGATCATGTTGTTTCATCTTGGTTGACTTCCAATATTTTTATTTTTTTATTTCCTTATCATAGCATAGTTGATTTCTTTTACTTCTCCTAAAGAAAAATACAGAAAGAGTTTGGTATGTTTGTGGCATTAACATTATCTTGCATCACTATGGAATCTTCTAGGCAATAAAAAAGGGGAAGGGAAAATCAAAAGAAACCCTAGCCTCTACCAACACCAGGGATGCTATTATCCTTTGTGTACTTGAAATAAAAAAGCGCTACATCACATGCGTGGAGAGGACAATAACTATAGAAAAGCGCTTCGACTTGGCAGTGTTAGGGGATGACTTCCCCAATATCAACGCCCAATTCAATGAAAGGCATTGGCACATGTTCATAGAGTCTCTACCAAACTACTTCCCAAATCCGATGCCAAAGTTTTATGTCTCGTATCAAGAGAGGCAAGATGCAATGAAGTATAAAGGAAGGTAGATAATTTCCCTTGTCTATCTTCGGTCATGGTTCACAACGTGGAAGTGGACATCACTCCTGATGCTATCAATGCCATATTTTGGGAGGATGATATTGACTCAGGCATCAAGTTTGCCACAAGGGTAGCCAGCAAAGTGAATATGTTTGGTTAGATTTCTCACATCATAGCCAATGGTCAGCCAGTATGGGCCACCATGGGGGTGAAATTGCAAGACAAAACCTCAAGTTTGAGGCCAAATTATGGCTGGAATTTGTATGTGGCTGCATCATGCCATCTAAGAATGACTAGAAGGTGAACCTAGAGGCAGCTATAATAGTTTCTTGCATCACGACAGGGGTATCCATAAATTTTGGTGAAGTAGTGGCCACCTAGATGAAGAGAAAGGCTAGACTCCAAGGGCTCTCCATGCCCTATCCCGTGCTCATTAGCCAACTGTGCCAAAAAGCGGGTGTTCCACTATTTCCCAATGAAATAGCAAGCTATGCCGCTGGTTTCATCATTGTTCACAATAAAAGGGACGTGGATGCTCTCAAAAGCAAGAGAAAGAGGAGTTAAGCATGGGACACACCTGAGGGCTCCACCACACATGATATTAGTGAGACTTCCTTATCCCTCTTCTCAATGAGCCAAACCCCGAGCTGTCAGGATAGGTTTCTGGAGAATCACCATTCAGAAGGCCTTCACCTCCTCCTTCATCCTCTAGACCAAGCGGGATCCACAAAATGGAAGAAATGACCCACTCTCATGAAAACCAACTTCAGAGGTTGGCTCAAAACTTGCCAGCTCTTATCAATAGGTCAGTAAAGAAGAAACTGAAGGATTTATTTGAGATACTGAACAAGATATGCTCCTGGGTGGACGTGGTTGAAGGAACGGTCTCATCTCTCCGAGCTGATATGAGAGAGCTTCAAAACAAGGCACCCATGGTTGATCCCGACATGAGCCTTATTGACGATGCCATGGATGCCCCATCGATAGCCTGGGGACCTATCAAGGACCTATTTGCGGTCTTTGATGATGATAGTGGGGCCAAGTAGAGAGGAGAGGGTGATGAGAATGAGGAGGCTAATGATGATGCTGAAGAGTAGTCGAATCAGGGAGTGCTTACCCATCCTTGTTTTTAATTTGTACATTGTGGACAATGTAAATTATTAGTTTTGGGAGGAATGTGTCTCTCTTGTTAGATATTTCTTATCTCTAGTGTCCTTGTCGAGCTTAAATTCTCATTGTGTTGATTTTTAAAATTTTTGCTTAGTTGAATGAATTCCCTTGTCGGGCTTGTGTTGAAATGAAAATGTTGTGTTGATAATGTTGGTTTCCATTAATGGGTCAATTCTACTTTGCCAAATGTTTCATGACCCATGTTTTAAAAATTCCCCTTTGTTCATAGTAGATAGCAATAAACTCCAAGGGTTTTCTTTACCATGGTCCTTTCCCAAGGAGCAAAATTTTCTTTCTTTTCTTTTGTTGTCCAACCGGGTAGCATTTACCTATGATAGATTGAGAGGCGAATTTCTTAAGAAAAAATATCAAGTATAAAGTCTTTGTGAGTCTTTTGTTGCACTTGCTTTAAGAGGTGCCACCAAAATTTTTTTTATTAGCATTGCAAATGAATTTTGAAAAATGAGCATTCTCTTATCATGGGTTGCACATTCATTGATTGGATTTTTGACTCACATGCTAGCTTGTCTAAATTCATACCTTTGATGTTATTTTTGAAAGTATGTGAACTCCTTGGATTGTGATTCCTTGTGTGGTGAGGTATTTAGCTGAATTCTCGTGGATGCATAATTGTCTAGAACTCGCCCTAGGTGTGACTCAAGGCAAAATTCTAGACGTGGCTGCACTTAGAACATGATCTTAAGCCTTCTTTGGATAGTCACTTCACCCAAAATGACCTCTTAGAACATCTACCTTTTCTAGTCAATGTTTGAGTCTTTGATCGTTTTCTTTGAAAACCACACTACAAGCCTAGTATGCTTTGGTAATCCCTTTCTTTTTACCCATCCACCCTAAGTGCTAATATGAAAGAATGGAAAATGGGGCTTGAAGCCCAAAATTTAGGGAAAGATAAGGGAGAAATGAAGCAAAAGCCTAAGTTTGGAGGTTTGCAAAAAAAAAGGAAGAATACGAGTTTCAATGAGAGGTAGCACCAAATTGTGATGAAATGAATGAAAAGGTTGGTTGAAAAACCTCTAACATTAGAAGAAAAACAATTCTTGAAATGTGCCACCTTTTTCGCATATAAGGCTAATTGTGTAGACCAAGGGGTTATAAGGAGGGTTTTTTTTATAAGAAATGAGAATAATCAATAAGGAGAGATAAGGTGGAGTGAGCTCATCAATGTAATGGGATGTTTAAAAAGTATTCACAAGAGGCATTACGGAGGTTCTAGTCACTAGAGCTAAACATTTGTCCTACCCTTACCCCTAGCCTTCATAATAACCCGCAAGTCCTTAGTGATTTTAAGTGTATCAACTCTACATTAGTAGCAAGATACATGAAGGGAAAGCCTATAGGTCAATTTGCATGCACTTTAATTTCTTTGTAAGAGTGAGAGTATCTGCTTTATTCTATAATCCCTATGTGTGAAATGTTTGAAAAATGAATGGGATTCTCTCTTAGTGTGAGTTGCATCGCTTCCTTGAGGTACATACTTAAATGTGTTTTAAATTGAAAGGTATGGTTAGGACAAGTGTGCAGCAAACTTTAAGGCAACCTTTGAATGTGAATTGTCAATGACTTGAGATGCTACTTGAGGTCGTTTTGGTGAACTATGCTCCTTGTGTTGAATGAGAGAAAATCTTTATGAAAGGTGCCAATTGTTTGTGGTCATCTCTTAAAGAGTGTGCAAATTTTTGAGTCTCTTCTTTGTATTGAGTCGGTGTGCGATTTTAGGGTTGTCCTAAGTTATAGGTCCTTTGTGTGCAGCTCTTGTGATATGACATGCTTAATCAATTTCTTAGTTGTGAGGACTGCGTTGCTTGAGGACATTCAATGGTTCAAGTTTGGGGGTTTGAAGAGTTGGTAATTTACCAACTCATTAGGCTGCTAAGCATGAGATTTTTTAAAACTCATTTAGGAAGGTTTTACGCCCTTTCTCTTTGATTTTGCAGGTATTAAACTTAAACAAAGAAAGTAGAGAAATTGAACTAAAAAGCAAAGTGTTGGAGGAAGAAGACCTGCGATTCGCAGGTTGGCACCTGTGAAATGCAAGTAAGGCACAGGGTTACACTGGTCAAGAGGTGAAGACCACCTATTAAATGCAGGTGCAATCACAGGACACCCCCAGGTTTCTCTTAACATAAGTTGGGAGCGACTTGCGCCTCGCAGATTCGCAGGTTCCGCGCAAGTGAGTCCGTGCTAAAAAGGTAAAGTTATCGAGCTTTGGTACTAGAATATTTTGAAAGCTTCTTAGGGAAAAATGGGAATCCATATAGAATAAAGAGGACCAGACTTTCCTTAATTTATACACGGCATGATCTTAGAAGAAAAGTACTTTTTGGAAGATCAATTTTTGTAGAGAGAAGGGAGAGTTAGTGTAACGCCCCGCCTTGGGGGGTATGACTGGCACCTGGTCCCTATTAGGACCTGGACTGCTAGACTACTTTGCCTAAGCACATCTGGTGCCTGGCTGGCTCTAACACAGATTCATGGAATCAACGGGCTATATAACAGCTGTAAATATAGCCTCCGGCCAACTGGGCCTATAGCCACCTGTACTATAACATCAGCTAACCAGAATCATTCTCATATAGGGAAACCTATGCGGACCGACAAGGCCACCATGCTGTCTAGTTATCTCTAACTCAATATAATGAATAC
>JACEIK010003831.1:79436-112731 GCA_018107945.1 Datura stramonium | reverse complement strand
CCACCATGATGTCTAGTTATGACTGTAAAGTAAATCCAGAGCTACACCAAACTATGGCCGACAAGGCCGCTAATCTATCAGCTGAACAAGGCCCCACACAACCAACACATAAATCGAAGCACATATAGGCCCCACACGGCTAATAACAGCTAACCACAGGGAAATAGATATATTCTACAAGCCTCTAGGAATAATACGATGGTCGAGGCCCTACCAATAAACGGTAAGTCAAAAGTGGTAAACCTTCTATCTACAGGCTCCGGAAGAAGGGAGCTAACTGTTCTGATGATGCTGACTGAAAACTACGAGGGACCTGCTCCTCGCCTATCCGTACCTGCAGGCAAGCAATGCAATGCCCCAAAAAAGACATCAATACAATAGGTACTGAATATGTAAGGCGATAACTATAAATAACTAAGTAGTAAAGATAAAGCTGAAATGACTGAAAGAAAGGGCACATAAGTCATACCTGAGTAGCTGGGTTTCTACTATCTAATCTACCAATAACTAAAGCAAACAAGAACCTTACCTGGCCCCCATAAGCCGGAAGGTACAATCAGCACAGAACAACCCACCTGGGGCCCCCATAAGCCCTAGTGAGTACATGTCAATCTATATACCCCTATCAAGGTCATAACGGGTCATACTAGTAGCTATAGCCGTCCTGCCAGTCCCTTGGGTCTGCAACTGAGCCCGCTCGGCTCCTGACTGTAGCTGTGTCTGAGTCCAGTGGACTCCTGATATCTGCACCCCGTGCACCAGGCTCGTTGGGGGTGTGGTGCCAATACGACGTATGTATAATAGTCCATCCATGGAATGGACTCTATGAGGACCTGTGACCCCATCTTCGTCCCTCGCGGACGGCATGCCGCTCTTTATGGAGCGACGTCATCTTGCCCCTGGCGGGTGTCGACACAACTAGTAACCCTGGGGTTGGCCATGGAGGGCTATATAAGCAAATCAAATCCCAACACAACGTAGAATACTAGTTTCAGCTAATAAAAACAACTATTCATAATTAACGTACTTCTGATTGTCTTACTGCGATTTAAACTGAAGTATAATACTATAGGAACTAACTTGCCGAAGGAAACTGCTTTAACATATCTCGATTGTCGATTTCTGATTAACTGATAAGTTCCAATTCGTATTCAACAGCTCTTCCCAACTGAAATTGTGTTCCTGGAAAGATAGGACTAGTTTTAACACTAAATTCGGCAAAAAGAAAAACTTTATATATAAATATTAACTATATTCAAACTTTACGAAACATGGTCGAAAACTCGTTATTTCTCGAAAGTCTAGAAGGGAGAAATGCTTACTTTAAGCCTGTGATCGTATTGACACTAGTTTGGAGCATGTTCAACAACTTTGTCTCAGCGGGATGACGATTCGCCGGGAGAATTTCACGAAACTAACTCCATAGAAATGCTCCCTACAGCCTTATACTTCGATCACCAAAATTAATTCAGATTTGGACGGCGTTTAGCAGCATAATCGGATGAAAATTATAATTCCCCTTCTCTTGTAACTTTGCTGGCCGAGTTTATTTGAGAAAATAACATGAAATCTAAGGGTGAGGCCTATATATACTTGAGGCGGCGGACAGGGCAACGTGGCACGGACCTCAACGCGCCNAGCGAAGAGCATGTTAAGTTTGGATGAATATTGTTAGCACAATTGTAACCTCTAGCGTTATAGGGAAGATAAATAACAAGGTTATTGTTAAAGAACCAAGAGAGGTTCGAGTATATGAATTGTAATAAGTGAAGTTCTTCCCCCTAGAGAAAAAGAAAATAGCATGCTTATATAGTTAATAAAATAAAAGGTTAAAGGAAGGGGAGATATTTAGCACAATCATAGGACCTATATTCAATCAAATCAATCCAGAATTAACAAAGTTTGCCAAAAATAAATATTAATCAATTCCTAGAAAGGAAGCGATCAAGTATAAAATAAAAAGCATCAAGTATAAAATAAAATTTACCATAAATAATCGTGTATTAGAGCTGTAAGGATATCACATTATCATAAATAGGCAAATACTAATCTTTCCATATTAATTCGTGAAAAGGAAAAAAAATGAAATCAATTTGCCTTATAAAGATTTTCCACTTGTCAGAATAAATTAAGCAAAAACAAATTATCACAGATTACTTAAACGTAAATTAGCTAAGTTTCATGAATGGGAATTTCTTAGAATAAACGTGGAAATATTTTAAGTATAAGTATGCGGAAAGGGAAATAAATCATATAGGATTTTCAAATAATGCACCAAAATATCATATCACATTTGTGACTAAAAAAATAAAATGTGTAGGTGTTTCAGTTTGAAAATAACAACATGAACTTAGTTTTGTAGGAGGTTAACAAATTGGTTTATCAACATATAGTGGTTAACCCAAAGTTTCCCTTTCAATATGAATAAACAAATGAATAACTAAAGACAAGAAATTTTTAAATTAAATTTAAATTAATAATCAAACAATTCCATATGCATAATTAACTTGTAATCCTTTTTAATATTTTTTTAATACATAAATGATGAATAACAAAACATAAAACTATAATCATACTTAGACAGAAGGAATAAAGGGAAGGAATACCCATCATTTTGTTCAAAGAAGATAGGATTAACTTATGTGCTTACAAAAGTGACATACTAATTATACGAGGAAAGAAAATGAATTATTCAAGAATTTACCAAACAGACAAAAAATTAAAATTTTAGATAGCACCAATAGCTTCAATAAAAGAATTTTCATGGCACAATAAGGTAAGTTGCGTAGGATCAATTTAAAGTGGAAATGAAAGCATACGATATGAAACAAGAAAACCATCATATGATTGACAAAATCTCACCATACATACATATAAACAATCCTTTTCGGCATTTTCCAAAAACTAAATAATTTGCAAACTTATATAATTTTAGGCATGTAACGCCGAAAATTATAATGATACATTAAGACAGACAGGTTTTGCATATAATAATCTTGAATCTTACATTGTCGAACGAATACGAATTCTATATATGTGTGAGATGGAGGAGCAATTAATGAAGCAGGTTTCGTACACAAATCAACACCTAATATGCATAGATTAAAACTTGAATCTTACCATGAGAAACAATTAATAGACAATTAATAATCGATAGTAATAATAGGCGATAGAGGCCAAATCGTCATGTGGTCTATGTCGAGTTAGTAGCAAATCCGTGACATTGGTCTTAGACGGTGGTAAATGGATAGTTTGTTGTTCGCCGAGTTAGCGGAGGGTACGTGAGGTCCGCTTCGGCCGGCGGGCGGATGGTCATGGGGTGGTGGCATGTCCATAGCCGGCTATGGTCATGGCGTGGTGGATGAGGAGGAATGGGCATGGCTACATGGAGAGGAGGAGAGCTTCTACGGACGCTATGGAGATAGCCGGCGCGCCGAGTGGTTGGGCGGCCAAGTGTGGGTGTTGATCGGGTGAAGGCGGAGCAACCAGGAGAGAAAAGGAGGTCTTGGCGCGACTCGGTGGCCTAGTGAAGGGAAAGGAGAAGATGAGGAGGAAGGTTGGTGGTTTCCGATTTGGCGAAGGGGAGAGGGACGATGAAAACTGGTTTCACGCTTGTTCGATGGCTGGTTTCGTAGAGAAGAGAATGAGAAGGAGAGAGGGTCGATGTTGTTTTTCTTGCTTGGCAACGCGAGGGAGAAGCAGGTGGTAGAGAGAGGTGACCGTTGGTTTTGTTGCCGAAATTATGGAGGTATAGCTAGGTTGCCGGAGTTTACAAAAGGTTGTCTTGCCGAAGCTGGTAGAGAGTGGCAATGAGAAGAGAAACTACTGAATACTGCTTTTCGCCTTAAAAATGGGAGAGGGAGAGATGGGCACGGCAAGAAGAGAGGGAGAGGAGGTCATGACTAGGGAAGAGAGAGGGAAGGAGGGAGAAAGTAAAAATGTTTTTAGGTTTGGGGAGTAAAGGGGGTAAATATGGTGTTGGTAGGGTTTAATCATCAACCGTGTAGGATTAAAATAAATAGACTACTTGAGATTAATTTAAAGGAAGACGGCTTCGCTTATGGGTAGTATTCATGGGTCGAGGCGGTCTAGGCGGGTCACGTGGGTAGAGTAAACGGCATGTTTAAATTAAAATTGAATTGAATTTAAATAATAGCCAAAATTGATCAAAAGTGGCTAAAATTGACATAAATTAAATAGAAAGCGGCCAGATTTGAAATAGATTGGATGAAATTGAATAAAAAGTGGCTAGAATTTAAATAAATTGGAGGAAATTGAATTTAGCTGCTATTAAATTAATAAATATACTACACTTTGTAAATAATAAAATAAATAAAAAAACCTTTTTAATTTTAAAGAATTATTTAAATATTATTATTAATAATAACAAATCATAAATATTAGTATACTTATGTAAATATCATATAATTAAATTATGACATTTATAAATAATTTGATGACTAGAAAATAAAATTAAATTATCAAATATTATAAAAATAATATTATTAACATAAATAATTTATAAATTCGAGTAATAATATTAGTCAAATAAATTTCCAAAACTATGTAAATAGTTTATTAAATAAATATATATTTTAAGAAAATATATTAAAACGAAAATACATTATATACTTATACGACATAATTATTTGATATCAAAACTTACAATTAATATGAGTCATATATATGTAATTTGAAATAATTTTCATAATATTATGATAATAAATTATTTATAAATACAAAAGTAAGTCGAATATTTGCGTAAAATAAATAAATAAATGTATACATATATAAGCAGCATATTAGGGCGTAGGTAGGTCAAAATTGGGTGTCAACATACACTCTATCGGTAGAACCCAATATACCTTTTCAGGGTATAAAAGCATTGTAATACCCAAAAAGTGCCTAAAATTAGACCCAAGATCAAAATTGAAAGTTGGCTGAAAAACTGGGAAAAATGTCACAGGACGGGTGATGTAACGACTCATGGTTAGAAACCATGGGTCGTTGTTATCTGTCTTAGGAGGAATTGGACCTTGGCAGTTGGGGATATCATGGGTCATCCAATGACTCATGGTGAGAAGTGACGATCCGTGGTCACCAGTCGTGGTATGGGTTGCTAGACTTTCCAGTGGATGTAACAGATTGATACCACGACTCATTGGAAGAAACCACGACTCGTGGTGAGGCTCGTGGTAAGGGAAGTTCAAGTTTGTGACAGGGCTGACAACGGTCAAACTAACGACCCGTTGTTTGAAGCAATGAATCGTCCTGTCGAGTCGTGGGAAGAATCTAAAAGTATGGGTTTAGGCAGTGGATCCAACGACTCGATACCACGAGTTGTGGTATCATGCAATGACTCGTGGGATCGCTCGTTGGTTCACCCAGTTCGGTTTTTCAAATAAATTTCATTAAGGGTATTTTCGACCTTTCTATGCTCTAGAAAGATGAATCTCTCCACCTTGACTAGACTCTTGTTTCTGTTGGTTTTGGATTGCTTTCAACTATAGTGGGTCTTACTTCAGGCACCTACATCTTAATGATGGTCTTCCCACTTCTTGTTGTTACCACCATGCATCGGTCACTCTCAGGTTATTGCTTTGAAAATCGCTCTATCTGTTGTTGTAATTGTTTGATTGAGGATGAATGTGATTCGACCAACTTACCCATATTGGAAAGCTCTTCACGCTTGTTCAAACCTAACTCTGTGGACTCCAGGTTTGTTAGGACTTGACTGAGAATGGCTTCAATTTTTGCATCTCTGGACTCAATCACTGGTGGTTCCCTATTTCTCCAACTACCTTGATCTCTGGCTTGATAACCTAGCCTGTCATAATTCTGATAGTTCCAACCTTGATTCGTGTAGTTGTGTCTCCAAGTGCCTTGAGCAAGCACTTGGGTACATCCTCAGAAATCCTCTATGTGACAGTTAACCAAATCCTCTTCCTCTTCAAGATCAGGGTAGTAGTCATTGTATCTGGACATGTCTCTTTGTGTGTTCACTGCCTGTACTTTTTGTGTGTTTATAGGGGTCAAGTGCTTGGTGATCATCTCCATCTGGGCTTTTATCTAGTCCATGTATTAATCACGTTCTATTTCTCTTCTTTGTAGCTTAGTTGGCACACCTCTTGAGTGGTTTCCAATTTCAGATTCGGTCTCGATGTTGTACCAAGCCCTATTGGTTTTTGCAAACTTGTCTAGTATCTCACTGGACTCTTTGAAAGTATGTGTCATGATTGACCCTTCTGCCATGTTTTTAGCAATCAACTTGTTTGTAGAACTAAGTGACCTGTAGTATATTTCTAGAAGAACTTCGTCTGGAAGCTTATGATTTGGGCACTACTTAAATTTCTTTTTGAACCTAAGCCACGTCTCATGCAGGGTTTCTCCCGCTTCCTATCTGAAGTTATTTATCTCATCCCTCAGTTGAATCATCCGTGAGGGTGGGAAAAACTATTCCAGGAAGGCTGCAGTCAATTCTCTCCAGCTAGTGATGGATTCATCTGGCAGTTCATTTAGCCATATTGTTGCGTCACCTGTTAGTGAGAACGGAAGCAACCTAAGTCTTATAGCCTCTTGTGTTATCCCTGGTAGTCTGTAAGCATTGCATATTATGGTGAAATTGATTAGACGCTGGTTGGGATTTCTCCGTCTAATCCTTTAAACAACCCTTTCATGCTCAGTAATTGAGTCATAGTACTGGTTATGTCGAATTTTGCATTTACTGGCAGGGGGGATGGCATTATTTCTCCTATAAAGCCAGCCTCATCAAAATCAATATCATCTCTCCTTTCCTGCCGAATTTTTTAAGCTTGATTAGCCCTTTGTAGGGCTTCGGTTCTTTCTTCCTCCATCAATCCTTCCCACAGAGGGAGGTTGAATGGTTGTCTTTGGTCTGTTATGTACTGTGATGGCTCAAAAACACAAAAGCGTAAATCATGAAATAATATTACAAGTCAAGCTTAAACACCGATTAACTTATTTCAAAATCATATTCCCTGGCAACGACGCCAAAATTTAATCACGCCCAAATTACACCTCGCAATTGAAGTATAAAGTGATCACTGTTAAATATAGTACCCAACATAGGTTGGGGTTGATCCCATAGGAAATATGTAGAAATAATATGTTAATGGTAAATAAACTAGCTTGCAATCAAAATTTCGTAAGGGGGCTTTTCCAAATAAAAGTAGAAAATAAGTCTAATAATTGAGTTTGTATCAAATTAATGAAGCTAAACTAGAATTGGGTTCCCCATGATTTCATAATTTATTAGGCTTTTACTAGTGATCTATACTGATGAATTTTGTGTAAGATTTACATTTAGTACATCTAATGTTTCTCTACTTAAGAATTACACTTATCTGCTCTTGATCTCAAAGTGTATACGTCACATTCACCAATAAACTTTAGTTGCTTTCTACCCATCTCCCGTTGGTCTCAAAAGTGTGTATATTTTAACTTTGTAATAACTCTTGACTTTAACTATCCTCGGTTAGAGCTCAAGTTAATTAGATGAGGGTTATTAACCACAAATTATCATTGTTATTCTCTTTTCGTAACTTCAACCTTCTTGATTGGGAAAATTGAAGATACGGGCATGTTTCAACATTTTAAACCGCTAAAACATAATTAAAACGAAGAGAATAACAATCCACTTAATTCACCTTTCAAGAATCACTATTTTATTATGCCTACATTCGTTAATCCATCATGGTTCCTACAATCCTAGCCTAAGAGATTTAGTCATTCATATTTATGAGGAAAAAAATAAAAGACGTAGAAGAAATCATAATGAAATACTTACTTTTATAAATATTTGTTCAACAAAATATCAAAGCTAGAAGGATTCACAAGAACTTGATGAACTTCCAATAACTATCAACTAAACTATTACACGGATTCTCAAAGTATGAATTGTGCAACACTATGACTTGGACGAAAATTTAAGTATGTTGGAAAATTAAAGTTCTTGTCTATTGCATAAGAATAAAGGATATTTATAATAGTAGATTAAGCCTTCGTTGTTTCTTATTGGATTTAAATTGGATTTTGCAGCTTCTATTTCTAGTAGAATTGGAATTTGCCTCCTGGCCGCCCATACTTGCCTGTGCCTCGCGCTACTCATAGCACTGTTGTGCTTGGCGTGGCGTGCCTCTCCTTAAACCATCCTTGACTGCATGTCGCGCAGGCCATAACATAGGTGTGCTTATGCGATGCCAACTTCTATATACTCATTTAGTCAACCCCCGTTTTGTAATTCTTACACTTTTAAGCAACATTTAAGCCCAAATCCATCACATTAAACCCTGAAAGCATGTAATAATACGTTTTAGCTCTTTTTCATAAATATATCATAAAATACATGAAAACACACAATTTATTCTCAAAACAAAATAAAGTATGGGTAAAATATGGCTAAGAAACATGTAAACTCACTGTTCAATAATAATGAGCTTCAATATAGGGAATGGTAACATATTGATGATTGTTGTGTATTCAAGATATCTAGTTGTAGAAGGAATGGGGCTATGGGGGAGATGATGTAACACTCCAAAAGTCTCTATGATAAAGCCCTAGACTTGTAGAAGAACTAGCAGAAAAATTTGCAGAATTTTCTCAGAACGACTCATTGTACGAGTCGTGATTTGATGTCACGGGTCGTAGGATCAATTATAGTATGCAACATTTCTCTTGGTCCCAGTAAGAATGACTCATGGTACGAGTCATAGGAGGTAATAAGAAGTCATGGTACAACTCATTGTAGGGAACAACGAGTCGTGAAAAGGTAGTCTTGGTTTGGGTCTGCTGAGGAAAGGCCCTATGTCTTGAGTCATGGTATGACTCATTGAGGGAAACAAAGATTCGTGGTGACACCCATAGTTTGAGAAATAGAGAACCAGAAATTTCAACTGGCCATCACGAAAGGAAACCACGAGTCGTGGTTTGGAGGTACGACTCATGGTACAACCCGTGGTACCTAGCAGAAATCTTTTTAGATATGATTTTCCAGGGATATTTTTGTACATTCCTAAGCTTCTAACCTCTAAGTGACGTTATTTTGGACTTTTTAAAGAGTGTTTTAAGAGGTTTAACCTAACCTAAGTCCTTATGCTCTCACAACTACAGTAGATTGGAAATCCTCTTCCAAGATCAAGCTAGGGTTCCTCTTCAACATTCTCTCCCAATCTTCTTGGGTGTTCAAAGCAAGCTTAGAAATCAATTTACCCAGGTATGTAGGGTTATGAATGAGGGAAATTTTTCCACACTCATGCCCAATTTTATCCCCTTTCTACGATCTCATGTTGCTAGACATGTCAAATTGAATTCCAGGGGTTTTGCCCAATTTCCATGAAATCTTCCATGCTTTCTCTAGACCTTCATGTTTTGATGATGTCCCATGACTATTAGGGCAGATTTATACCTCAATTAACTTGTTAATTCATGATTCCAAGTTTTATGGAGATTATTCCCTATTATGCATGATTTATGAAATTCAAGCTTAGGAGTCTAAGATTTCAAGTATGATGAATTATCTAGCATGCATGAATATTTATGAATTCTTAAGTTATGATTCCATGAGAATTATAAAACTTATTTCAAGTATGTATAATTTCATGATCTGGGCAAGCCAATGCAAAGTTAAGTATGTTTATCATAATTTTAGCCAAGGCTTATAAGATCAGATTTAAAGAGATAATTGGAGTCAAGACTCCCCAATATTTAGATTTAAGCTATGTTTTAAGAATATGATTATATGAGCAATATGCATGTTTTGGGAGTTATTTATAGCACCGAGTAGGCTAGGGAATCCGAGGACCCCAATCTCTGAACTATGCGCCAACATGGGATATACTCTTATTTGGGACCTCTCAAGAGAGTATTTTCCTGGCCCGAAGGCACACCCATGATAGCACACCTTATTCGTCCATTGTCTCGGCAAGGCTTAGGATGACTCTCCTATATGTGGGCAAGACGTGGGATCATCATGCGCTAATACATAATGATTATCGGTTATGATGAGTCTCCCATTGTTCCTCATATTGTCAGTTACTCATGTTCAAGTCTTATGATATTATGTCTTATAATATATTTGACCCATTTATTAGTTTATGAGTTTTCAATTATGTCTTCAAGTATAGCATACCATATCATTTTCATTTCTAAACCTTGGGTCATTATATTCATCTTATGATGAGTAGCTTATGATTATGTATATCTCAAATTTAGGGCCTATAGCATGTGGTTCTTACTCTCATGATCTATCTTGATTTATATTCATGTTTTCAACTAATATTTTACTAGCATATTTTATTTACTTTACATACTCAGTACATTCAAAGCACTAACTGCATACTCTATGTTATATCGTCCTATGATATAGGTTCGGGTGATCCATCTCAGTCTCACTAATAGCTCACTCCAGATCAATCCAACTCTATTCCCGCTTGGGTTAGTCCTTCATTCTCCGAGGACATAATCAGCTTTATATCTTATTCTGCACTTCAACTTCAGACTTAGTGAGCTAGTTGGGGGTGTTGTCCCATCAGCTTTTCGTAGTAGTAGAGGCTTTTCAGACAATCATGTATAGACAGTTAAGCAATGTTGATTTATGTTACACTTATTTCTTTATGTTACACAGACATCCGCTTATATCACATTCATTCTATTTTTCTGCTTAGTAAGGCTCTTATCATGTTATGTATGTACCATGGGTTAGCATGGAGCCATTCGTGGTTCTAGGTCTCGTGTCTCGGTCCGGGGTCTCAGCTCGGATCGTGAAAAACTTAGTATCAGAGCCAGGTTTAGGTGCATCCTAGGGTGTCTGAAAGCCGCGTTAACTAGAGTCTTTTCCATGGGTGTGAAGCGCGTCACACTTATAGGGAAGAGGCTACGAGATATGTTAGGAAATTTCCCTTTTTTCATGATCTATGTCATGCGATGAACTCTCCTATTCCTCTAACCCATGCTATAAACGTTTGCAGAATTATGCCTCCACACCGAGTCAATGGTAGAAAAATGGAAATGGAGATGGGCATCAACCAACCCCCACCAGCTCCAGCAGATTCCCTGCCCGAGCAGGTTATTCATGCTGAGTTTCGAGCCACTTTCAAATGTTAGCTCATGCTATGATAGCCTAGGTCAACCAGCAGGTGATGGCCCATGTTCACCAGAACAGGAATGTAGCAGCAGCAAGAGTGCAAGACTTCCTCAGGATGAATCCACCTAAGTTTCTTGGGTCAAAGGTAGATGATGACCCACATGAGTTTATAGAGGAGGTTCTGAAGATCACCCAGGTTATGAGAGTGACTGGAGAGGAGAGTGTATACTTAGCCTCCTATCAACTGAAGGGGGTTGCTCACATATTGTTCTGACAGTGAAAGGAGAGCAGGGGAGTAGGTGCGGTTCCCTTTGGTTGGGATGAGTTTATTACCGCATTCTTGGACAGGTTCTTTCCTCGAGATTTGAGGGAGGGAAAGACAGTCGATTTCATCAATTTGAAGAAGAACAACATGACAGTCCAAGAGTATGCCTTAAAGTTTACCGGGTTGTCTAAGTATGCATCAGAGATGGTTGCTAATCTGAGGGCTCGTATGAGAAGGTTCGTGAACGGAGTGTTAGACTTTTTGATCAAAGAGTGCACGACTGCCATGTTGATCAATGACATCAATATCTCTCGACTGATCATATATGCCCAGCAGATAGAGGCAGAGCACATAAAGGAGAAGGAGAGGGAGGCCAAGAGGGCTAGGATAAGGAGCCATTGGCACTTTTAGCAGAGATCTGATGGTGGGCATCACCCTCAGTTCCACCAGAGGTTGTCAACCCTAACTCCCTCATCAGCCAGTGTCCCATCTAAACCTTGAGGAGATCAGAGATGCAAAATGTTAGGCTCTAGGGGTCAGAGGAGTATGTCAGGAGAGCACACTTTTCCAGCTTATAAGAAGTGTGGTAGGAAGCACCCTGGCGAGTGGTTGGTTGGTACTGATGGTTACTTCGGGTGTCGGAAGCCCAAAAATATACTTAGAGATTGTCCTTCAACTAGGCAAGGTGACAGTAGAGGTCGTGCCCAAACTACTACTTCAACAGCTCGCCCATCTCAACAGGGCGCCTCTTCTAGTGCGGGTAACGGACAACACCAGAACAGGTCCTATGCACTATCATCTCGTCAGGAGCAGGTACGAGTATTCCATCTTGATATGTATGCATTGTTAGACCTAGGGACCACATTATCTTTTGTGACTTATTATGTTGCTGTTAGTTTTGGAGTCAGTCCTGAAATCTTATCAAAACACTTCTCAGTCTCTACTCCAGTCGATGAGTTAGTTCTAGCTTGACGGGTATACAGAAATTGCCTTGTCACTATTCTTCAAAAAGTTAACTTATCCGACCTAGTGGAGTTAGATATGACCGATTTTGATTTTATATTCGGTATGGATTGGTTATATGCTTGGTATGTATTAGTCAATTGTACAATCCGCATGGTAGAGATTTGATTTCTCGAGTGAACCAGTCCTAGAGTGGAAGGGTAGTTCAACTGTGCTTTTAGGTCACTTTGTTTCCTATCACAAGGCCAAGAAGATGATCTCTAAGGGTTGTGTGTACCATCTACTACGGGTCAAGGATTCTACGTCCGAGACCTTGACTCTTAAGTCAGTTCCTACCGTATATAAGTATCCAGAGGTGTTCCCCGATGATCTACCAGGAGTCCCTCCTGAGCGGGAGATTGACTTTGGTATCGACCTTCTTCATGATACGCAGCCCATATCCATTCCTCCTTATAGCATGGCTCCAGCTGAGCTAAAAGAGTTGAATGAACTGTTGAAGGATCTCCTAAATAAGGGTTTCATCAAGCCCAACAAGTCCCCATGGGGTGCCCTGGTTCTCTTTCTTCAGAAGAAGGATAGTTCCTTTAGAATGTGCGTTGATTATTTACAGTTGAACAAGGTCACAATCAAGAATAAGTATCCCCTCCCTAAGATTAATGACCTATTTGAGCAGCTTCAGGGTGCTAAGTGCTTTTCAAATATAGACCTCAGATCTAGCTACCACCAATACCGAGTTAGGGAGAGTGACATTCCAAAAACAGCCTTCAGGACTCGGTATGACCACTATGAGTTCGTAGTTATGTCTTTTGGACTAGCGAATGCTCCTACAGCTTTTATGGATTTGATGAATAGGGTGTTCAAGCAATATTTGGATATGTTCCTGATGTTTTCATATATGATATTCTCATATACTCTTGGAGCGAAGAGGAGCATGTTGGTTATTTGAGGATTGTGTGTTGCAAACTCTCAAGGATCACCATCTGTTTGCTAAATTAAGCAAATGCAAATTTTGGCTAAACTTAGTAGAATTTTTGGGTCATGTAGTGACTAGCTAGGGTGTGCAAGTGCACTCTCAAAAGATAGAAGCGGTGAAGAATTGGTCTAGACCTGTCAGTCCTATAGACATCAGAAGTTTTTTGGGTTTAGCTAGCTACTACAGGAGTTCGTAGAGGAATTTTCATCCCTTGCCACACCATTGACTAATTTGACCCAAAAGAAGGTCAAATTTCAGCGGTCGGATACTCGTGAGAAGAGTTTTCAGGAGTTAAAGACTAGACTTACGTAAGCCCCAATACTAACCCTACTGAAGGGCATGGATGACTTTGTTGTGTATTGTGATTCTTCTAGGGTTGGTCTCAACTGTGTGTTGATGCAACATGGTAAGTTCATGCCTATGCCTCTAGACAGCTTAAGACTCATGAGAAGAATTATCCGATGCATAATCTAGAGTTGGAAGTGGTGGTGTTTTCTTTGAAGATTTGGAGGCACTATTTGTATGGGGTGCATATAGATATGTTTATGGACCACAGGAGCCTTCGATACGTGTTTACTCAGAAGGACCTGAATTTGCAGCAAAGGAGATGGCTAGAGCTTCTTAAGGACTATGGCATGAGTGTCCTTTATCATCCGGGCAAGGCCAATGTAGTGGCGGATGCTATTAGTAGGCTGTGCATGGAGAGTATGTCTCATGTCGAGAATGGGAGAAAGGAGTTGGTGAAGGATGTTCATAGGCTTGCTCGTTTAGGGGTTTGCCTTACAGATTCGATGGATGGTGGTGTTATTATATAGAATGGATCAGAATCTTCATTGGTATCGTAGGTCAAAGCTAGGCAAGATGAGGATTTTATCATAGTGAAGTTGAAGGAAGAAGTCCGAAAACAGAAAATATAGGTCTTCTCCCAAGGGGGAGATAGGGTACTCCGCTATTAGGACCGATTGTGTGTTCTTGCTGTAGATGACTTGAGAGAGCAAATGTTAAGCGAGGCTCATGGCTCTCGATACTCTATTCATTCAGGTGCCACCAAGATATACTGTGATCTATGAAAAGTCTATTGGTGGAATTACATGAAGAAGGACATAGCGGAGTTTCAGGCTATGAAGAAGGATATAGAGTAGTTTGAGGCTAAGTGTTTGAATTGCCAATAGGTGAAGGTTAAGCATCAGAGACCTGGAGGTATGCTTCAGGACATTAGCATTCCTACTTGAAAGTGGAAGAGATCAATATGGATTTCATTACAGGTTTGCCTCATACACGCCGATAATATGACTCTATATGGGTGATCGTGGAGAGATTGACCAATTAGCCCATTTTCTACCGGTCAAAACTACCGATTCAACTGAGGGTTATGCTAGATTGTACATTCAAGAATTGGTTTGGTTTCATGGAGTTCCTTCATCCATCATATCAGATAGGGGGAATCAGTTCACCTCTCAATTTTGGAGATTGTTTCGGGGGACCTTGGTACACAGATGAAGCTTAGCACAACTTTTCACCCATAGACAGATGGTCAGGCTGAGCAGACTATTAAGAATATTTAGGATATGTTGAGATCATGTGTGATTGATTTCAAGGAAAGTTGGGATGATCACTTGGCTCTCGTTATGTTCGCCTAAAATAATAATTATCATTCCAACATTCAGGTGGCTCCGTTTGAGGCTCTTTATAGGCAGAGGTGTAGCTCACCTATTGGTTGGTTCGAGGTAGGTGAGGCTACATTGATAGGGTCAGATTTAGTTCATGAGGCTATGGAGAAAGTATAGCTCATTAGGGAGAGGTTAAAAATAGCTCAGAGTCGCCAAAAATCCTATGTGGATGTTATGAGGAGAGAGCTTAAGTTTGAGGTTGACGATTGAGTGTGTCTAAAGGTGTCTCATATGAAGGGAGTTATGAGATTTGATATGAAAAGGAAGCTTATTCCTTGATATGTTGGTTCTTATAGGATTCTCAAGTGAGTTGGGAAGGTTGCATATGAGTTGGAGCTACTAGAAGAGTTAGTTTCGGTGCATCCACTATTTCATGTATCTCTGTTGAAGAAGCGCATTGGCGATCTAGCGTTAGTTGTTTCGATAGAGAGCATTGGGGTGAGGATAGCCTTACTTATGAGGAGGTTCTAGTTGAAATCCTTAATCATTAGGATTGGAAGTTGAGAAACAAGGAGGTAGCTTCCGTGAAAGTTTTGTGGAGAAATCAGCTTGTTGAGAGAGCTACGTGGGAAGTCAAAGAAAATATGATGACTAGATACCCGCATCTTTTCCCTTCCGGCTCATTTCCAGCATGAGGTATAAGTTTCCTTCTTAGTATTCTATTTAGTTTCATGTCAAGTTCATATCTTTCAGTTCCTTTTATGTTTTAGCATGCATGTATATTTTATGAATTCAGTTCAGTCATGTATCTCAGTCCGAAGTCAGTCACTCCGTCAGTTTTTCAGTCTATAGTTTTCAGTTCTAGGATTGCAGCTCTTTCCTTATCTGTTCTGCTTAGTTAACGCACATTCAAGAATGAATATTCCCAAGGGGGAGATAAGATAATACCCTAAAAGTCCTTATGATCAAGCCATAGACTTGTAGCAGAACTAGCAGAAAATTTGCAGAATTTCCTCAAAATGACTCATGGTACTAGTCGTGGTTTGATGCCACGAGTCATTGAAGCAGTCATGGTATGCAACATTTCTCCCGAGCCTAGTAACAATGACTCATGGTACGAGTCATAGGAGGTAATAACGAATCATTGTATGACTAATTATAGGGAACAACAAGTCATGGAAAGGCAGTCGTGGTTTGAGTCTGCTGAGGAAAGGCCCGATGTCACGAGTCATGAAAACGAGTCGTGGTGACGCCCGTGGTTTGAGAAACAGAGAACCATAAAGTTCAAATGACCACCAACGGAAGGAAACCACGAGTCATTGTTTGGAGGTATGACTCATGGTACGACCCGTGATACCTGGTAGACAACTTTTTTTCTAGGGGTATTTTTGTAAATTCTTAAGCTTCTAACCTCTAAGTGACATCATTTTGGGATTTTAAAGAGTGTTTTAAGAGGTTTAACTAAGCCTAAGTCCTTATGCTCTCACAACTACGGTAGACTGAAAATCCTCTTCCAAGATCAAGCTAGGGTTCATCTTCAACATTCTCTCCCAATCTTCTTGGGAGTTCAAGGAAAGCTTAGAAATCAATTTACCTAGGTATGTAGGGTTATGAATGGTGAAAATTATTTCACCCTCATGCCCAATTTTATCCCCGTTCTATGATCTCAAGTTGCAAAGCATGTCAAATTGAATTCTAGGGTTTTAACCTAATTTCCATGAAATTGTTTATGCTTTTTGTATGGGTATAATACCTTCATGTTTTGATTTATATCCCATGACTATTAGGGAAGATTTAAACTTCAATTTACTTGTTAATTCTTGATTTCAAGTTTTATAGAAATTATTCCCTATTATGCATGATTTATGAAATTCAAGTTTATGAGTCTAAGATTTCAAGTATGATGAATTATCTAGCATGCATGAACGTTTATGAATTATTAACTTATGATTTCATGATTTCGAATTATGAATCTTATTTCATGCATGTATTGATTTCATGACTTGGAAAATCCCAAGCACAGTTAAGTATGTTTATCATGACTTTAGCCAAGGTTTATAAAATCGGATTTAATGAGATAATTGGAGTCAAGAATCCCCAATATTTAGATTTAAGCTATGTTTTGAGAATATGATTATATGAGAAATATGCATATTTTGGGAGTAATGTCTAGCACCGAGTAGGCTAGGGAGTCCGAGGACCATGGTCTCTGAACTACGCACCAACATAGGATATATTCTTATTTGGCACCTCTCAAGAGAGTGTTTCCGCTGCCCGAGGGCACACCCGTGATATCACACCTTATTTGTCATTTTCCCCGGCAAGACTTAGGATGGTTCTCCTCTACGTGGGCAAGACATGGGATCATCATGCGCTCATACATGATGGTTGTCGGTTATGACCAGTCTCCTATTATTCCTCATGCTTTGAGTTACTCATGTTCAGGTCTTATGATACTATATCTTATAATATATTTGACCCATTGATCAGTTTATGAGTTTTCAATTATGTTTTCAAGTATGACATATCATATGATTTCCATTTCTAAAACTTGGGTCATTATGTTCAGGTTATGATGAATAGCTTATGATTATGAATATCTCAGATTTACGGCCTCTAGCATGTGGTTCTTACTCTCATGATTTATCTTGATTTATATTCATGTTTTCAACTAATATCTTACTAGCATGTTTTACTTACCTTATATACTCAGTACATTCAAATTACTGACTGCATATTCTATGCTATATCGTCTCATGATATAGGTTCGGGTAATCCATCTCAGTCTCACCAATAGTGCTCTCCTAATTAGTCCAGCTCCATTCCCGTTTGGGTGAGTCCTCATTCTCCGAGGACGTTATCAGCTTTATGCCTTATTCTGTGTTTCAGTTTTGGACTTAGTGAGCTAGTTGGGGATATTGTTCCATCAACTCGTCGTAGTAGTAGAGGCTTTTTAGACAATCATATATAGACAACTCAATATTGTTGATTTGTTGTTTACACTTTTGTCCTTATGTTATACAGACTTCTGCTTATATCATGTTAATGCTATCTTTTTTGCTTAGTAATGCTCTTATCATGCTATGTATGTACCATAGGTTAGCTTGGAGTCATTCGTGGTTCTAGATCCCATATCTCGATCTGGAATCTCAGCTCGAGTCGTGACATAACAGATACCAACCTAGTTATGATCCCAAAGAAGGAGAAGGCACCGACTTTGGGGATTATAGACCTATAAGTCTTATTAACTTTGTGAACAAAGTTCTATCAAGAATGTTACATGAAAGACTGGTGCAGTCTCTAACTGGTATTATATCAAGAAATCAATCTAGATTTGTGAAGGACAGGAGTATCACAGAGAATTTCTTATTAGCACATGAAATCATAAGGGATATTAATATCAGGAAAAAATGGCATAATGTGGTAGTGAAACTTGATATGACTAAGGCATATAATAGAGTATCATGGATATATCTCATCGAGGTGCTAAGGAAGTTTGATTTTTCAGAGAGGTTATAGACATAGTATGGATATTGGTGTCCAACAATTGGTATCCAATACTAGTGAATGGACAGTCAAAATAGCTTTTTCAAATCCTCCAGAGGCTTAAAACAGGGAGATCCTTTATCTCCGAGATTATTTTTTATTGTTGCTGAAGTCCTAGTTAGAGGATTGAATAATCTCCACAATGATGCAGAGTTCAGGGGATTTGGCATGCCTAAAAGTGAAAAAACTCCACTAGTGGTGACTCAAAAGATAAGAAAGTGGACATGGATTTATCAAGGCTTCTTCCTATTGACCTACTTGGGTTGCCTAGTCTTTTATGGAAGAACGAAGAAAGAGGAGTTTGAGGACCTAATCAGGAAGATTTCAAAAAGATTAATAACCTGGCAAAACAAGCTTTTATCATATAGAGGGAGGTATGTACTGATAACTCGTGTTCTTCAATCTATGCCCATATATATTTTCAGCAATGAGTCCTCCTAAAGGATTAACAAACTAGATTCATAAAATATTTTCCAAGTTCTTCTGGAGTAAAACAGGAGGGATCAAAGGAAAACATTGGGTGGCATGGGATGATTTGTGTTTCCCTAGGATTAAAGGAGGCTTAGGATTTCGATCTTTACATGATGTATCTAAAGCCCTAATGGCTACACTATGGTGAAACTTTAGAACCTCTACTGCTTCTATATAGAGTACTTTTATGTGGAATAAATATTGTAACAAAGTACATTCTATACTAGCAAATGGAAAGGGAGCTTCACATATTTGGAGAATGATGGTGCAAGCTAGGAAAAAAGTAGAACATGAAATATGGTGGCAAATAAAGTCTAAAAATACCAGTTCTTATGGTATGACAACTGGACCCAGCATGGTGCTTTGTATTTCAAGGAGGAAGGAAGTGTGGAAGAGGAAGAGCTGGAGGTCAAGGAGTTCATTCAAAATGGTGACTGGAACAAATAAAATCTGAGAAGTAAGATCTCAGAGGAGATGATAGAGCATCTGATAAGTCATGTAAAATCAATGATCAGTGGAGAAGGAGATATAGCTTGGTGGATGGGAAATCCTAAAGAAAAATTTACTGTGAGTTCTGTTTTTCATATTATGAGGAAAAGAAAAGAGGAGGAGGCCTGGCTAGCAAACATATAGATTAAGGGGATTCCATTCAAAATGAGTTTTTTCCTGTGGAGAGTATGGAAAAAAAGAATTCCTACTGATGACAACCTAAGGAGAATGAAAATACAAATGGTGTCCAGATGCTACTGCTGTGAGAAGCACAATCAAGAAACCATGAGCTATTTATTTCTAACAGCTCCCACAGCCTTAAAGCTATGAAGCAGTTTGCTTCATGTGCAGGTTTTCAAGAAGAAATGCATCTACAACGATTGATAACTACTTGGTGGAAGACTCTAGCTCCTACAAAGCTACAGGAAGTATTCAGGGTAATGCCAATGATCATAGGCATTTGTGGAAGAGGAGGAATTCTAGAAGACATGAAAAATAGACCAATTTATTCAGTTTGATTATGATGATCCAACAAACAGTGCAACTGTATGTTAAAGCCAGATATCCATGGATATCATTCCCAAGACAGTAGGAAGGAATTGTTACTATCCTTCAACAATACAGGCCTAAGCTCTACTACAAAGCAATCAAGTGGGAATTACCTAAAGATCATTGGGTTAAACTTAATACAGATGGAGCTTGCAGAGGTAACCCAAGAATGAGTGCATATGGTTTTTGCCTAAGAGATTCCAAGGGAAACTTAATATATGTAGAGGCCCAGGAGATAGGATTCAATAATAATATAAAGACAGAGGTACAAGCAGTGAGAAATGCAATGCAGAATTGTTGCAACAAGGAGTATAACATTATTCTAGAGACAGATTCTTTAAGTCTCAAGAAAATGTTAACAAAAACATGGAAAGTACCATGGGAGATAGCTGAAGATGTGGAAGACATTTTGAGAATGATAAAGAAAGGAAATATAACCATTAATCACATTTACAGAGAAGCTAATCAATTGGCAGATACTTCAGCTAATTCAGCATTCAATCATTGAGGCAAGCTTATATTCAACAGTTTTCAGCAGTTTCCATCAACATGCAAGAGGATATTAAACATGGACCTTGACACAAATTCCATAAATAAGGATTAAAACAAGGAAGATAACTCCAGATCTGGAGGAACATCATAGTGAAGATGTTCCCCACAACAAATATCTACAAGATACAATCTATGAATTACATGGTGGGAAAAAGGCCACCTAGTCTATACTATGACAGCATACAAAAAGAGATATCAACAAAAGGATGAGAAATAGAGTCGGATAGGAGATGTTACAACAGCCATCGCAGTACTGGCATCGAGAAAGGATTAGGGCAACATTATCTTCCCCACTCCTGGAACAACGGCGAGAACACCAGCAGCTACTTGACTCTACTCTTTGGAAGATTTCACTAGACAAGACACCTGAAAAAGAAAAAGAAGCTCAGCAAGAGCAGCCAAGGGGGAGAGTCAAAAGAGAAAATACTTTCTGTCCTGCAGAATCAAGCCTAAGAATGTAGGAAATCTGGCAGGAGATTGATAATCCAAAGCAAGACGAGCAGAAACTAAGAGCTAGGGGAAAGGAAACATGGTGGTAGACCCTCAAAGACAAACCCTAAAATCGAGGTCTATTTGGAGAGGAGATTAGAAGATATGACCGGTAGTAGTAGATCGGGTCAAAATTTGTGTATTGGATTGTCTAATTAAGTTTGGACTTAGCCAACAAAATATATCTTTCCTGATTTGAATAAATAAAGAAGTCCAAAGCTCGAAATTTATTATAAATAAATAAATAAGTTCTTTTAAGAAAGTACCTCTTATTGAATATTAGATACTTAATTCATTTTAAACCTTTGTTAACGGACTTACAATTGATAACTTTGTTAAGGGGCAATATGTGCTAAAACTTTATTTCTTTATGGAGACAAATACATAATTTAAACAGTGGTCTCAGAAAAGCCAGTTATGCAAATGCCCCGAGGAAGGGAGACGGTTTAAGTGGTAGTGGCGGCAGAGATTATGAAATGCGGTGAAGGCCTGCTGTACTGATTGGTCATTAGTAGTCAATAACATGCTCGTAGAAGTTGACAAGATTTTCATATTTTTAAGGCTTGTTCAGTAACCTCATTAACGATGTGGCATAAGAATATCTTTTTACCTTGGGTGTGTCAATTAACCACATACTTGGCTTTCATTGGAAGATTTTAATTTCAGTATCCTCCATGAAGAAATATCATCCACTACCACTACCAAATACTTTTTTGAGAGGTAGAAAAGAAAGAGAAAAAGTAACAATGGCACCATAATGTAAAAAGTAACGATGGAAAACCATCCTAGGAGTGTAACGTTCATCCACTTAACTCTAGCAGAAGAAAGAATTAGTGACAAAACTAGTGTAATTCTGCCAGCCACCAATACTTAAAAGTATCTAAAATATAATCAAAGAGGCAAATATAACTATTAGATAACGTAACATTAACAGATCCTTAGAAGTTTCCTCCGTACTTCAGCTAACGTGAAGGAGTGTGTAGAGACACCATGAAATCACAGTTCACTATCAGCTGTTGATTTCTTTCCATTCACAGCAACCAGCTCAGTGTCGAAGATAAGTGTGGCACCACCTATAAGTTTGTTGAACGGATATAAAATTATTGAAATACCATATATTAGCTAACTCAAGGTAAAAATTACATAAACTAACAAGGGAGAGTACAAAATGCAAGCAAGAAGTAAAACAAAATTACATTTTTGAACTTGATAATGGATTATGAATACACAAATATGTGCTTATTTTATTTATAATCCCAGCACGGCATTTCTCTAGTTAACAAAGGATGGATGTAGGGTAAACTGAATTTAAGCACCATTAAACTCGCATGATGAAAAATACACCATAATGCCCCTCCCCCATCCGCGCTCTATAGATATAGAGGTCAATCATGGAGACTAATCCAGACAACTGACCCAAACTGACTTCCTTTGTAGAAAAACCTTTATCATGTTTTGCTACTTTAGCAAATCACATATAAATCAAAAGCAATGTCAACAAAGACGCATTCATTCTGGCGAAGAAAGAACTTTACAATGTTTGAAAAAATTCTAGAACATTTTTTTGAATATTTGTTTATTTCCAAGTTTTTGCAAAAACAAAAAGAAATGGATTTCCAAGTTGACAAATTTCCCATTTTCCAGAATTTGCCAAAAAGAATATTCACCACACACAAACTTTTTTGAAAACCTAAAAAGATTTTGCCAGAACCAGAAATGTTTGCAAAATTGTTTTGCAACTTTTCCAAAAACTCAAACAAATGCAACCAATTATGTGGAACGTAAGCAATGGCACCAGAAGGAGAGTACATTTAGGGCTAATGGAGCAGCAATTAAAGTTAAAGCTATTTGTCCAGAATCAGAAATAGACACCACAAAAATAGGTTGATTAGTGTACAAAAAGGATAATGTCTAACGTCTGTAGTCTATAGCTTTAGCCAACGCTTTAAGCAGAATTTCTAAGTTATTAAAGAAGAGCTAATGTTACCAGGGATCTTTGGTGGAGATCCATTCTCGCCATAACCAAGTTTAGCAGGAATTTTCAACTTTCGCTTCTCTCCCACACACATTCCAAGAAGTCCTTGATCCCAACCTGCAAGGCGACATTCAGTATCATATAGCTTGTTTTGTTCTTTGGTAAGTAACCCTTTTAGGATAGCTTACCATCATTCACATAATGTGTCTTTCAAAAAATGTAATATTCTATATATCTCCATCAAAATCTATATATTTTTGTCGTCAAATATCACTGTAGAATGAAAAGTATCATATTTAATGAATTACAGAAGGGAATTCAAAATAGGGAAACATAAATCTAGCTCACAGGAACTTACACTATAGACTTGCTTTACTTCATGAGCAGATGTGTTACCTTAAAGAATAGGAAATAGACAAGAAGTTCTCATACTCATGGCGATCCAAAGGTCTCATATCATTGAAGAAGCAAACACTTTTTTACAGTGTTATGATTTCAGTTTGTCAGATTCTATTTACAATGCTTGCTCCTTTTCCTTTTTCTTTTCTCCTGCTAAGTAACAACCAATCTCTTTCTTTCCAAATTTTACTTTGGAGTGAAGAAAGAATTCCTTTGGAACTTGTTTGGTGTATCATAAAGATTTTTTTGACATATCAACAGAAAAAGGTTTATTATCCAAGGTGTGTAGGGTAAACTTCAATCGCAACCTCCCACAAAGTATTAAAAAACAAAATCATCTTGGAAAGCAAGAGACAAACAATAAGTCATCTTTCCTTTTTTTCTGTAAGCGCTAAACCCATTTACTGCACGTGAATATTCACACTTATCATTGTCGAAAATTCAATGGCTTTTCACTGAGATTCTAGCTCCTAAAATGCTTCTTACAACTGCAGCCAGTTATAATAGAGGAAACCATCACAGAAGAAAATGAAAAAGCAAAAAATGCATCAATGCAATGATAACATGTTTTCCATAGTTCCAAAGGATTAGAAATGAATAAATGATGTAGAATGGGCATTGGTTAAAGGAATCACAACAAACCTTTAATCACTTGACCACTTCCAAGTTCAAATTCAATGGGGTCATTCCTCTCATAGCTGGAATCAAATACAGTTCCATCTGTAAGTTTTCCCTGCAGGTGCATTAGGATACAGGGTCAATCACTTCAACGTTACCTCTAGTTTAAAAAAACTAAATCAACCAGACTCCTCTTTAAAAAATACAAGAAACTTCTCTGCATCCTTTCATGTTTGTTTCATCAATATGCCAATGTTAATGCTCTCACTCTGATTCTTTCTCATGTAGCATTTCCTTCAGACTCCCTCTGTTCCAGTTTATGTGACACAATATTTGCAAGCGGAGGAGTATCTTTGTCACATGACATTTCCTTAACTGTGGGAGGTGGATGATATAGAGTACTACAGTTTTTCCTTTTGTAAATTGCTTTGATTTGTTTATCCTTGAGCTGAGGGTCTATTGGAAACAACCTCTCCGCCTTTTAGGTAGAGGTACCTGCATACACTCTACCCTTCCCAAACCGCATTTTGTGGAATTACACTAGGTATGCTGTTATTGTTGTTGTTGTTGGGAGGTCGATGATGTAGAGTACTACAGTTTAAGGAATCGGAAATGTCTAGTAGAATCTCCTCTTTAATTGGATATGTTACAGTATCATCACAGAAAAGACATTTCTCTAGTGTAAAGGTATGGATCCAGACTTCCCTGAGCTTACCAAGGAAGATGAATGAAAGTAGATGAAAAAGGGAAAAAATTGAATAATCAAGTGAAATCTTTCTCCTCACTAGCCCATTCTTATATTCAGACTAATATGCATGAATGTAATTCTTCAACGTAATTGACAAAAAACCCGGTTATCAAAGTAAGGATTGCCCTTTTCTCTCCTTTGGATAAAGGTAAGCAAGGATTACCTAAAAGGAGTAAACACAATAATTTATTAATCTATCAGTAGGGATCACAAGAACTTAGAAGCACCTCATTCTTATGGGCAACTTTCCCTCCATCCACAATTAGGAGCTTTTAAATAGTTAAAGTAGAGAAGCACTTCTACTCACACTGTAGTGTACTGAGACTCTATCGCCTTTGTGAGCCTGAAGTTCGCAAGATTTTGGCTTAAACTGCAATAGATGGACCAAGAAAGTAATAGGTTAGTGTTTAGATACGGAATCACCAAATGAAGGAGAGGTACAAGCATTACTATTGACATCGAGAAACTTGAAAGATTGATGACTCTACGAATGTAGCGTGTAACATCACAATAGTGAAAATTTGAGAACCAATAGTTACTAAGATTTCATGAGACTATCAACAAATTATGGCTTTCTCCAGATAGCTGGAGCACCGGATTTGATAAATATTTCCCTACTTCATTAAGGAGAAGTAGGACTCAATTTCGAGGATACAACAACAAAGTTATTTTACCGCAAGCTGGATCACCAATACATGCAGTTGACAAATACTCCGTGGGGGACAAAACATAGTTGTGAATCCCATAGCATGACAAAATATATTTATTTAAACGAGGGACAAGTATGAAATGTAAGAGATGTGTAATAGAAAGAAACCTTATCTATTCTCTCCTATTCACAAATTGTTATCTGTCAAATACACTTTGTCATCAAAGCTAACCACCATAAGAGACTAGCTTTTCACTCTCTGTTCATGCTCTCTATCAAGTCAGCTCACTGAGAATACAGTTGATGCATATTCACGCTTAGTGAGGGGATTCACTTGAACCAATTAAAGAACCACAACTTCTCCCTCTCTCTGTGTGCAGACTTGCTCTATACAATTCTGCTAGAGGTAACATATAGAGCACTTATGATTCAATTTTCATTGAATCACTAGCGTAAAGCAGAATGTTGAGCGAAATAACATTTGAAATCTAAAACTAAGCTGTTTTTTCAATTTTTATTTAAATAGCTACGACCTAAAACTGTGGTAGAAGCAAGAGATCCTAATATCCTCCAACGCGAGGTTCTTTCTTTATAAATTGGAAATATTAACAATTTGCAATACAATACTCCAATTAATTGTCAAGTCACGAAAGTTATATGGACGCATGAAAGAGAGTTCTTTAATTGAAGAAGTTCAAACAAATACGAAACTACATACATGATCAAACGCAGTTCATACTTCAATCAGTTGTAAGCAAGCATGAATTCCATTTATTTAGTTCTACAGTTCTACATTCTTTGCACTTATTCTTATTATAAATACTCAGTTAGATTTAAATACATAGATGCTTAGATCTATGATAGAAATTTCAAATTCTTCAAATTATATTATTAATAAATACTATGTAATTAGAATTTTTAAATTCTTAACTTAATTTATAATTATTATAAAATATCTTTTTATTTACATAATAACGTATCCAAATAGTAAAAAAGAATAGAAAGGACAAAAGTTTTACCTTCACACCGATCTGCAACTCGGTAACATCGCCGGACTTCTTAGCGGTAACTGGAAAATAGAAATCGAAACTTAGAACGTTTGACTTATCCAGCTCATGAGAGAATGAAAAGAAAACTTAGGGCATTAACAGATCTCATACAATAATTAATAGTGTTTTGAATAATCGTTCAAATAGCTTACCAATGGTAACAAAAAGGAAAACAAGGAAAACTGAAGTGGCATTGAATGAGCGGCCGAATTCCATTGTCGATTCCGTTTTTTCCCACTGCCAAGCTCCTCCTCCCTTCTTTCCTTCCAGTAAATATTATACGGGTAGATCCACCACGGATTTCCGACGTATTAAAAGAACCAGTGACCAATCATTATATTCCACGTCAGCAATCACGTGGATGACTGTACGACGCGCCCACGTCATCAACAAATGACCCAATTAAACATTTTTGTTGGGGAAAAGAACGGTGTCGTTCCTTTTATTTTTAATTTTCCAAACCAAAAGCTAATTATGGAAGTCTTGGAAACTTGCCATAAACGATCTCTCGCCATGGCCATACGTTCTCTGCTTTCCTTCCTTCCTTCCTTAATTCAAGCATTCAACACAAAGTCAAAACCTTGTCCTCTGTCTCCTCTCTCACAAACCCTAATTGCCCGAACAATGAGGTGAGAGAAAAAAGAGAAAGGTACGCCACAATGGGCAAAAAAAGGTACAAATTCTATGAAAAGATCCCCTGCTGCCTCCTCTTCTTTCTCCTCATAGGGATTGCATCCGCAGATGTGTTATCTGACGTTAAGGTTTCCGTCGTCGTCCGTGATGGTTCCTCCGACGATGCATCCATCATGGCTAAATTGGCTAAGTCTCTTATACCAACACCAGCCGGCTGGTCAGGTTCCGATGTATGTAAATGGCCGGGCGTGTCATGCGACTCTTCAGGCAGGGTTTCTTCAATTAACCTCATGTCAAAATCTGTGGGAGGTCAATTACCACCAGATCTTAATCAACTTTCTAATCTTCAATCCCTTAATCTCCAAAAGAACCGCCTTTCGGGTTCCTTACCTCCTTTAGCACGCCTTCCTTCTCTTCAAGATGTTCATCTTGACTCCAACAATTTTACCTTCGTTCCTCCTAATTTCCTTTCGGGGCTTACAAATTTACAGCATTTTAGCATTGATGACAATCCTAGTCTTCCTCCATGGACAATTCCTGTTAGTTTGACGGACTCACCATCCTTGGCTGATTTTTCAGCGTCTAATGCTAATATCATTGGTCAAATTCCAGACATTTTTGGGTCATTCCCTAGTTTGAAGACTCTCAGGCTTTCATATAATAATATTACGGGCTTCTTGCCCTCTTCTTTTGCCATGTCTGGGATCCAAAATTTGGTACTTAATAATCAAAAGATTGGGCTTTCAGGCAGGATTGATATTCTTGGTTATATGGAACAGTTAACACATATTTGGATCCATGTTAATAAGTTTTCAGGGACAATTCCTGATCTCTCTTTTTGTACTAATTTGGTCGATCTTAACCTTCGTGATAATAGCTTAACTGGAGTAATTCCTGCTTCTCTAATTTCCCTTCCTAAGCTTGCTAACGTGTCTTTGCAAAATAACATATTCTCAGGCCCGATGCCAGGTTTCAAACCAAGTGTCCAGGTGAATCTTGGAAACACCAACCATTTTTGTAATCCTGGTCCAGGGCCATGTGATCCACAGGTAACTGTGTTGCTTGAGGTTGCTGGAGCCGTGGGTTTTCCAATGATACTGGCCGAGTCTTGGGCAGGGAATAATCCTTGTAATGGTTGGAACTATATTACATGTGATGCTAAGGGCAGTGTGACTGTAATCAATTTTGCAAAACAGAATTGGGTTGGTACAATATCTCCTGCTGCTACTAATCTCATCGGTCTAAAATCATTGATCATGAATGATAATAATCTCACTGGTACTATTCCAGCCAGCCTCGCCACTTTACCAGAGCTGCAGCTTGTAGATGTTTCCAACAACAATATTTCTGGGAAGATCCCAAATTTTCGTTCGAATGTGATAGTGAAAACGTCTGGTAATCCATTTATAGGGATAGATTTGCCCCCAAGTGCTCCACCTGGAAGATCAAGGCCAAATTCGTTTGGTGGGACAGATAATTCACCTTCTGCAGCAAAAGATGAACATAAATCTTCCGTCTCTACATGGGTCATTGTTGCTATTGTCGTCGCTGCTGTTGTCTTAATCCTAGTCTTGTTCTTGGTGATATATAAATACAAGCGCAATGGAAAATTAAAATTGAGTAGAGGTAAGGAGCAAAAAATGAAGAATGGTTCCCCAACAAATGTGAATGGTTATGGTGCAATTCCGAGCACGACCAGTCAAAGTAGTGCTGCAAACAGTGAAATATATGTATATGATGGTGGGAATGTAACCATCCCAGTGGAACTTCTGCGAGAGGCGACAAACAACTTCAACGAAGAAAATATATTGGGACGTGGTGGGTTTGGGGTTGTTTACAAAGGTAAACTCCATGATGGGACAGAGATTGCTGTGAAAAGGATGGAAGCTTCCTTATCCAGTAACAAGGGTCTGAACGAGTTCAAAGCTGAAATCGAGGTTCTCACAAAGGTTAGGCACAGACACTTAGTGGCACTTCATGGGTTTTGTGTCAATGGATATGAGAGGCTTTTAGTATATGAGTACATGCCACAAGGGACATTAGGCCAGCACTTGTTCAATCATGATCAATTGGGATTTCTACCTCTCACTTGGAAGCAAAGATTGACAATAGCACTAGATGTTGCCAGAGGAGTAGAGTATCTTCATGGTTTGGCACAACAAAGCTTCATACATAGAGATCTAAAGCCTTCTAACGTACTTCTTGGGGATGACATGAGGGCTAAGGTCGCCGATTTTGGATTAGTTAAAAATGCACCTGATGGGAAGTACTCTGTGGAGACAAGGCTAGCAGGAACTTTTGGGTATCTTGCACCAGAGTATGCTTGTATGTACAACATACCTTTTATATTGCATGAATTAGTTCAATTTAAACCTCTAACTAACTACAGAACAAACAAAGGAACTATATGTCCAACTCGTTATAATTTGATACTTGAGTTAAAGAATTTAATTGTTAAAACGCAGTAACATGTTCTCTTCCTTGTTAAAGAATTTTGCTAAACAAAATGGTGCAGCGACTAGCTTAATTAACCTTAATAAAAATGAAGTAATTCTTTTAGAATATTCATTCATAGTATTCATATATATGTTGTTGATACATGTTAAGTTTTCATATTGGCAATAATTCTCATGGCATCTTTGTTTGTTGGAACTAGCCACCGGAAGAGTGACTACGAAAATTGATGTCTTTGCCTTTGGAGTGATGTTGATGGAGATGCTGACTGGCAGAAAAGCACTTGATGAGAACTTGCCAGAAGACAAAAGTCATTTAGTCGCTTGGTTTAGAAAGATGGTTGTCAACAAAGAGAAGATTCTAGACGTTCTAGACCCTACACTGGATCCAGACGAGGAAACTTACCAGAGCATATGCAAAGTGGCAGAGCTAGCAGGACATTGCACAGCTAGGGAACCATCTCAGAGACCAGATATGGGCCACGCCGTAAATGTCTTAGCTCCTCTGGTAGAGCAATGGACTCCTACTGCCACTACTGGAGATGATAGTTTCAATATTGACTTCAATATGAGCCTTCCTCAAGCCCTGCAAAGATGGAAAGCTAATGACGATTCTATGCTCTCTGAAGACACGTATGGTGACTATTCCACATCCTCAAGGACTTTAAAGTCCATAACAACAACCAGGAAGATGTCAGAGAGAGACAAAAACACATTTAGTTATACAAAGGAATACCAGTGAGTAATGTAAAGATACTTAAATTATGAGGAAAAGACGTGTATATTAATGCCAAGGAACTGATAACACAGATATGCATCTTTGTGTCTCATTTTCCTCCTTTTTTTTTCTTTTATATCTAATTATTCTTACTGCTCAGAGAATTTATTTTCTGCTTTTGTAGCATCAATTATAGATCAGGTAGACATTTGGGTTTTAGATTTTGATTCTCTGACAAGAAAAAAATGATGTTGGGAAGGAGAAGGAGGTAGCAGAATGTTGCATTGAGAAGGTTCCCCTTCTCTTTGCACCTTTTATTACTATTACTAATGCTTCTGTCACTCTTTCCGACAGGGGAACCATGCTAAACACACACACACACACACACCCCTCTCCTTTTTCACAACCCCCTCCACACTTTAAAAAAAACTCTACCAACTCCTCTATTCATGAAAATATCCTCATATCCAAAAAAGAAAAAAAACAACAACAACCGGCAAAGTTGTTCCAAGTCAAAATTGGTTTAGAAAATTCCTTTTTTCAAAATAAAATTTCTGACTTTCCTCCTCCGAAAACTCAATTACAGATACAGCGGCTCTCAAAACAAGCTTTGAGACAGAGCCACCTCAAACTTCTTATGCAGGTGCCCTTGATAATAGGCTGCTTGTTGTTGAAAAAGTTCGTATACGAGCTAGTCAATGGAAAACACATCGTCGTCTTCACCAAAGAAGAACGTGATATCCTAGTTCAGACATGCAAATGGACTATTACAAGTAATTCACGCGAATTCGACCTTCAATTGATATTATACGTAAAGAATTTGCAAAAATTATCTCTGCCAAAGGCATCATCGAAATAGGGGCATATGATATGAAACATGCATTCATTAAATTTGATAACGAAGAAAACCATTTATATGTGAGCTCAAGAAACTTCATCACATTAGGTTCAAACAATGAAATGAAAATTACAAATTGGAGTACTAAATTCAAGCCGGAGGTGGAAAATTCACATGCTTTGATGTGGATTGCTTAGGATCTACCATGGCATTTTTATGAATGGGGCGCTATTTGTCGGATTGTTGAGCATATTTGGTTTTCACTCACCATGGACAAAGCTAACATTTCCAAAACAAGGCCTACAACTGCTAAAGTTGATGTGGAAATAGATAGAGACCTCTTATAAATGAAGTGATAAGGAAATCAGAAACTCAGAAGGGAAGACGGAATTTTTCAAGCAAAAAGTTGAATACGAATCCACTTCCTCTTATTGTTCCCACTGTAGAAAACAATGCCACTCTTATTCTAGTCAACATTCGTGTCTTCATAGAGCATGGAATCGTCTTTAGCTTTCCATCTTTGTAGGGCTTGAGGAAGGCTCACATTGAAGTCAATATTGAAACTATCATCTCCAGTAGTGGCGGTGGGAGTCCATTGCTCTACCAGAGGATCTAAGGCATTTACGGCATAGCCCATATCTGGTCTCTGAGATGGTTCCCTGATCCAAACTAAATGAATAATCAACAAATGGCGGGCAGCCAATATAATAACAACAAAAGTAAGGAACGGAAGAACACCAATGAGGCAAATCAGACGAGAGGTCATGCCAACATGGCATATTAGATCAAGGAGAGAAAAATGTCATAAATGAAGTGATTATGGGTGAGATGAATGATGATGAGCAATCGCAAAGTGTGTCTAAGAAGAAAGGAAAGACAAATTGTACTACCAACATGAATACCTAACGAGGAAAGAACAAACTCCCCCGGAATAATCATGAATTTGTAGATGGGCTATATCTTCTGGAGTTTAAGGAAAATGAACACAGGAACAACAGTCTAGAGCAACTATTAGCAGGATATAACCACAATATCCATACTAATCCCATTGGCAGAAGAACAAACATGGACAAAAGAAAATACAAGAAAATGCCCAACAATGAACTTCAAAAGATCAAGACCAATGTCAGAACCTAATTTAGACAAAGATATAGCTTTACCTATAGCACATGTGCTCACACCTATGCTTGCTAACTCTATGGTACTGGCAAAAAGAGCATAGGGAATAAAGAATAATTAAAAAGAATCCTAAATTCTCTATTAAAATCATTGTCCCCCCAATGTGTCTCTAGGCAATGAGCAATAGATTTAACATGAAAATTGCTAAAAATACCCACCTTTGTATGGTCTCAACCTAAGTGTTTCTGAAAGATATGCAAACAGGAGGGCAAAGGAGAAGGAAGTTAGTCATACAAATGTGAATAACTCTGCTCCATTAAAAGATAAGAATATCTACAACACAAGTGTTCAAAGAAGAGGAGCAGAATGTGATGATACTGCCTATAAAGATTGTGAATAGGACATCATGATGGATAGCTCGTCAAAAGATTTTCCCTCACCAATATCTGATGTTGAACTTATTAAGGGTACAAGGGACGTACTAATGGTCTCAAGAAGTTGTCAAGTCAAACCCCACTTGGCCACCCATGTTCAACACAATGTCAGATATTACAATAACCTCTCTCCCCTAGAGGTTTAACACCAACTAAAATGCTAAATATACCCCTTTACCCATGGAAGAGGATGATAGCGTCAACATAGCTAGAGTCCACAAACACCTTCAAAGATGTTATCCATGATTTTAATACAATCTCATGGAATATCAGGGGACTGAAATCCCAAGTGATTTCTGAGACTCAAATTGCTCAAATAACAACATAAATTTCCCTTCATTGTTCTTTAAGAATACTAAGAAATAAACAGTAACAGTGGTCTTATTAAAGAAAACATCATTAACCAATGTAATGAAAGATACTGTTTTGTGGAAACAAAAAAAATTTATCATGTTATCTTGTAAACTGATTATTATAGCACATAATATAAATCGTGGATGACGATTATAATTAAACAAATAACTATGAAAACACTTGCATTCAAACTACAGTGATACATCAATTGATATTTTTAAAAATATACACTTCAATATAAAATATTACACGCACATAATCATATTATTAATTTATACTCACATAATCAAAAAAAAATTG